>PVIC010007707.1:0-50200 GCA_004025085.1 Thryonomys swinderianus | reverse complement strand
TGATGATGATGATGACTTTGATACTGGCCATGTGACCTGAAGTTCCTCTGACAGTGTAATGGAGCAGAATCAACTGATACAGACACAGGGAATTCAGACATCCTTGGTTCAAACAATGAAGAGAACAGCAATATGAATGCATATTTGACTAGATGAAATGTTGTAAAATGGTCATGCAGCCAAATGGAATGATCCAGTGTTAAAAGTAGGACTGAAAACATAATGGTGATCTCGGCAGGGGTGAATTCTACTGGACAGAAGGGCAGCACTGCTATGCAGGTTTTGAAATTGTAACAGATGAAATGCTGCAAGACCGCGAAATTTACAAAGTCTGAAATACAAGTAAAATGTTCTGTATGCAGGAACAGCCATATTTGAAAATGCTTTTAGTATAACACTCACTAGCTAGACTGAAGCATTCAGTGGTCTGCTGTACTCAGCAGATTGTAAAAGATTTATGGAAAAGCAGTAGGTTTAGAATATGGCACAAAGATTATGCCCTTTTAGTTGCAAAGACTTATGCTTTCAATTTAGAAAATTATCCAGGAATTCAGTCACTGGGTCCTTATTTTTGTAGTAAAAGTTACTATAGGAATATGTCTTTAGCCATTTATGAAAGAAAAAATCATAAAGGCACATGTATATTATAATAATATGTAGTTTGACTGAAGTAATGGATTTCTAAAAATACCATTGGGCAATATAAAAGATTGAGCAATTTAGTTCTATTAGAAATTAAAATATTAACTTACACAGCATTCCCTTAGTATTCAGCAACACCCATAATTATTTTAAAATGTAATATTTCTGATAGAATTACTATTTAATTCAACATTTTGCATTTATATATTTAAAAGTAATGGGTTGATGTAATTAAGAGTTACAAACTAAAAGTTTAACTGCAAACTGAAGCAGGAGAAATTGTTTTAGAGCCTTTCTGCCATAAATTCTAATAATAATCAGAAGAAATGTCTAGAATTCAGGCTTCTAGGAGGAAGGTTGGAGGTAGCGGAGTGAAGGTACTGTAACAGGGCCTCATGGGGCTTCCTAGTGCCCACTACCAAAGTGGAATAGTTGTGATTTGCTCCAAAGTATATTCAAATAGCAAAAATAACTTCCAAGAAATATAATGTTTATATTGTCACATTTTTTGATTCGTAGGTCTAAAAGGAGTCTTATTACCATATGGTGAAAATCTCTAGGGTTTTATATTTGTAGAAAAAGAATGAAAATGTCTCTAACTAGAAATTGGGGAAAAATTAAAGAATGCTATTATTTTCTTGAAGAAATGAACACAGGTAATGTGGGCTGTAGAGATGTAAGACACACACACACACACACACACACACACACACATCTCATCCCTGACATATGCCTCCTACAAAGCTTTTTCTTGGTCTGTTTCTGGAAAATAAACTGTAAGGGTTTATTTTTTCCTATAGTATTTCCTTGTTTAAAATATTTTATAGTTTTCCAGGGCCAGAGATTTTAGCTCAGTGGTTCCTGTGTCACCTAGGAAGGTCCCTGGTTCGATTCCTGGTAACCACATACCACAATGCTGGGCGTGGTGGCTCACACCTGTCATCGCAGTACTCTAGAGGACAGACAGGAGGATTGCTGAGTTCGAGGCGTGCCTGGGCTACACAGTAAGCTCAGGGCAGCCCCAACTACAAAGTGAGACCCTGTCTCAAAAAAAAAAAAAGGAAAGGGAACCAGGATGATGGGAACTTGAGCTGAATCACTGAGGAAGTGGTTATGATGCCCATGACTAGAATTTTTTTGTAATGCCATTAGCTTTTTAATTCTAAATTGGATAGGCACATAAAATGAGCCTCCAGACCACACCAAGTTAGACTCAATATCTATGTCTACAATTGGCTTTCAAGAACCATTTATAGTACTTATTAAAGAAATGAGAATTTTAAAAAAATATTATCAATACCCTAAATAAGTAATTCATATTTAGCCATAGGTTTGATGTGGTATTACCTTTTGAATTAGTTAACATATGCAAAAATATTCTTTGTGAACTCCTAACTACTTCCCCTGTTCTTTATTTTAAAAGAAAGCCCAAGATAAGGCTAAGTTACTAACTAGTTAATATCTTTTATAAACAAGTCATTACAAAGGATGTAACTAAATGCTATTAAAAACAATAAGAAACCTCTGGGTGTGGTAGCTCAAGGCTGTCATCCCAGCACTTGGGAGGCAGAGGCAGGGGGATTGCTGAGTTCGAGGCTTGCCTGGGCTACACAGTGAGCTCAGGGCCAGCCTGAACTACAAAGTGAGACCCTGTCTCAAAAAATCGAATCAAATCAAATTCTTACAGGTACAAAGGCAAAAAGCAAAAACCAGAGATGCTCCTCCTTTAGCCACACCAGCACTGCTCATTGTTTCTAGTATGAGAAGACGAGAGGAGATCTGTGCGTTCACCCCTTGCACACCTAACTCTGCTTGCCCTTGGCCTTGAAGTGGACGTACCAGCCCAGACGGAAAGTGGCTGACCTACAGACAGACATCCAATCTAAGTAGCACCCCATGATTCAGGTTAAACAGGGAAAAAGTAGTTCTGCTATGTACTACTTTTCACTGAAGGAAGGAGCATATTATTATGAATTTTAGAAAAAAGTTTACATTCATAAATCACAGAGTTTAGGAGTTAGAATTAATTTGCAATAAGAAAGTATTTAGATTGAGCGTAAGAAAAATCTGTGTATTGTTATATACTAACCACCAAATATGTCTGTATAGCTGATGCATTTCACACAACTAATAAAAAGCACCCCAGGGAAGCTCCAGTGTCTGATTTTAGGGTACATTTGATCTACCATTGATATAGATATTTAGCATGTCCTCATAGGAGGTGGGGAAGATTTCATAGAAGTTTGGACAGTGAAACGCATGTTGAATATAGACTGTCATCTAGAGCTGAATGTAGGCTGTGAGGAAACCTGTTCTAGCAGTTCCGTTTGAGACTCAGTTCTGTCCACTGAGAGCTCTGATCGACACAGATCCCGGCCAGGCTGAGCCATTACGTCTCCTTTTTCCTGGCCACAGTGGCTCCAGCGGTCACCATGAGATAAAAGATGTGTTGTTGCTCTGTCTTCTCTCCCACATTCATCGCCGTCCTGCGGAAGGCGGACCTCAGGGCCGGCTTAGGTACGTTACTCACGCTCTTACCTTCTCTGTTCCACCTTCTCTCTCACACCAGTTTTTACCTTTTGTTCATTCCTTTGGTGAGAGAGGTAGGATACGTACAGAAAGAGTGGTTGACGCGCATATAACATTGTGCATAAGAAGAAATGTAAAACATTTTAAATAGAACTTGTGTAGTAGAGGATTAGCATTCTTGTTGCTTGGGACAGAATGCCTGACAGGTCTCAAAGAAGATGGTGCTTAATTTGGCTTATAGTTTCAGGAGATTCAGTACATGATCTGCACTCCCCAAGGCAGGGGCGTCATGGTAAAGGGTAGGGTGGAACAAAGCTGCTTAGTTCATGACAACCAGGAACCAGAATACGGCAGCAGCAGCTGAGGGGAAACAGGAGGCAGCAGCTGTATTACTCAACCTCATGATTCACCCAGACACACCTAGAAGCATGCATCCTAATCCTCCAAGCCAGTTAAGTTGGTATAATCAACTTTATCCATCACAAGTAGCAATAGAAGACACACTCATTGTTCCTTATCAAATGAGTATTTGAGCTAAAGGGTAAGGAAGAACTTCAGGCTTAGGTTGGCTAGAATTGTTACGCTCCTGAATAATTTAAAAGAAAAATAATTCAAAGGATGAGGAGGAAGATGGAAGTGCAAATAACGAAGAGAAACATCACATAATACAATTAGGTGAACCTGATTAGACAACAGCCTTGATCCTGGACTGTTTAATTCAGATCCCAGAATTAATATTTAACTGCTCTGTAAATGTCTAATTAATTTCAGCAGGAGCTGACCTATGCCTCACAGTACTGTGCAACTGTCTACCTTCTTCTCAGCCCCAGGTTGGGCTCACACGTGTCTGTTTCTGCCGTCCGTACAGCACAGCCTGTCCCACTGTACGGTCTCTAAGATGTTTGCACATTCTCAAAGCTCGGCAGTGTGGATGTGACTAACATCTCGGCTGGCCTTGCAGAGACCCATGGCGCTACTCTTAAATATTACTCCTTATGATGTCATCTGTGGAAAGATGATAGTTGTTGGTGGCGTCTAGCACTCTATAGGGGTAATCGAAGCATCGTAGCATGCCAAGTGTCTACCATTTGTTCTGTCAGTTTTTCTTATTTTTTGATATGTCACAAAAGAAATTTTCTAGTTCTTTTCTCTTTTTACTGGTAAATATCAACAGTTAGGTTAATTTCTTGCTCAAGTGGCCTAAAGTATAAAATTTGGTTAAGTTTTATAAGCTCAGTGTGTGTGTGGGTGTGTTGTGTGTGTAGTTTTGTTTCTTACCATATTATAGGGCTCTAAACCAAGTTATGATTTTCAAACTTTGATTACATATATATCCATTATTCCTAAAACACAAGAATCAAGAGAAATAAAATGTAGGATGAACCTTGTCTATCAATTTGATCTTCTCAGTATTTGCAGTAGAGAAATGAAAGACCTAAGTGGGAGCGATGTGATGTGATCCAACTTGTGTTTTTTACAAAGAGTAGAAGATGCCAGATTTAGAGGGAATCAAAAACAATACATATCTGTATCCAAAACAGCATTTTAAAGCCAGTCTCCTCATTTTATTTAGAGGTCAGGTAGATTTGGATTGTGCTGAGAATGGGAGAAAGCAACTACATATATAAGGAACTTTATGAACCAATTGATTAAAACTCGGATACCGTGGCCTGATATATGAACAACTTGGATTAGTTAGGTTAATGGAAGGTTCATATGCCCCTTATTACCCATAGCATACACTCAGGTGAACCTCAGATCGCAATTGTACTGACCGACCACCATCCTGAGTTACATCCAGTCTGTGGGAACTCATCGAGTTCACTTAAGCCAGATGACTGCAATAGGGCGCGGACCTTAGCAAGGGCAAAGGGACAGAGTGGGGCGCTCTGCATTCACCAGGCTCATTTTGCTGCCCAGCCATGTTTGCAAGGACACTTTGGGTATGGGGCTGCAGACGACCCTCGTCTGCCCCTTGTGACAGCTGGAGCGGCCCGGGAGCCCCTGGCTGTTCCACTGGTTACAGCTGCACCCCACTTTATTTCCAGTCATTTGCATTATCTCTGAAATTTGAAAGAAGGTTCTATTTGTGGGTAATCATTCTGGCTATTTCAGAAAATTGGCGTCAATAAAAAAAAGGATATCCAATTTATCATGAGCACAGGCCACCATTTGTCTTTCTGGGCCAGTTTGAACATGTTGTAAGTAATTGTAAGTAATTTTGTGTCTTAAAGAAGCCAAGCTCAAGCGCACAACCAATGCATGCAGGTGTTATTCTGCCTGCCCTTTTCTGCGAGCGCAAGGGTAGGGGAAGCTCTAGATGGAGCTCCTGTGTATGAGTTCAGTGGTAAATAACAAAATAAATGTCCTGAGCACATCCCATATGGTAAACCTTCAAGTTCAACTCCCCGACATCTTGCTAGTTTTATTTTTCTGTCAGAATTTCTCAAATGAAAAAAAAAAGGAATTTCTCAAATGTAAGGCATTAAAAAGGTAGCTATCTCTTTGCATATGTGTAATCACTTGAATGATAGAAATCTTGTAAAGTCTATATTACATGAGTTGAGAGATTTTAAAAAGAGTTACAAGTGACTTCAAACATATTTGCATCAGTTAAATAATAAGATGAAAATTAAAAGTTAATAAACATATGGGCATTATTCTACCAAACAACAATAAACTATTCTCAGAATCAATATATTTATTAACCAATATTTAAGTGAAAAAGAAATGCATAATTCATCATTCTGTAATTATTAGTCAGTCAATTCACTGTTGCCCTATAGAGAATTTTCCACTTCCTTTGACATTTTTAAAGTTAAATATTGCCTATTTGGAATAAATTTGACTTAGGTAACCTTTTGTGGTGCACAGGCACATAGAATGCTATAAATGTCAAGAAATGTCTCTTTACTCAAACATAACAAAAATAAAGCCATTATTGGTACACATTAGATAGTCAACGGAAAAATCTGCTTACCTTCAAAATTATAAGGTGAGCCTAGCATCACTAAGAAAAGTAGTAAAGTTAGAAGTTAAATGAATTAATATTAGCAAAATCCATATCTAGAGAGAGCAAGAGGTTATCCATCCTCTGTTGTTGCCAGTACTGTCTTGCTTAGTATCTTGAAAATTCTGGATACCTAATAAAGTTGTATTGAATGACTGACACTTTTAGCTATTTGGTTGCAGGTATTCCCATTTTTTTCAACATATTTCACTGGCAGGTTCATGATCATAGCATAAAGTTTCACGTACAGGGAGTTGGTAAATAGAGTAAATGCATAATGATAATTCAGCTTCTTCCTCTTTTTGGTACCAAAAATTGAGCTCAGGACCTTGCTCTCCTCTTGTGAACCAGGCACTGTGCCACTGAGCATAATATCTGGCCCTTAATTCAGCTTCTTAACAGTATTTAAATCAGAAACTGGCTAGCCAATATGACCATTCTTCTAAGCTTCAAATTCCTGATTTAGTGTATGAAATATGTAAGATAATATATAATATATAATGTGGCACAGCCACATTAGTAGGTGGAAAAGAAGAAAAAGAATTGTTACAGAGATTTTTGTTTACACTGATAACCCAACTGAGCCAACTATATGATTTTATGTTCAAAGAATCACTGTCCCTATAAATTGAATGTACCAGTTAGGAGTAAACACACTTTTTTCTGTACCATCTGGTTAACCAACAAATTCTATTTTATTACAGGGAGCTTCACTTTCTGGTCACCTGTGTAGCTGAAACTGAATGATACAAGCACACTATTCCATTCCCTTTTCTGGCACGTACACTCCTCATGTTTCCAAAAGCTATTTTTTTTCATTTGTTAAGCTAGAACTTCTAAAGAAAGCAAGAATCTGTCCAACAATAAAAACTTAACCACTCTTAAATCAGTGAGTTTTCTTAAACTAAGGTGATTTCTTTGGAGTTGTACAAATAAGCAGAAAACAGTGTCCAGAACAGCAATCCGTACATACAGAGAGACAAATAATACAGATACTTTTCTTTTACTAGTATTCATGAACATTACACAGTGTGTGAGGTTATCTAGAAGAGAAGAAGCCCACTTGATTAAAATGACTTGCACTAGTTAATCTGAAGTTGAGACCTGGATTTAATCTTATAAAGGCAATGATTTTGTCTTATTGTCTCTGTGAACAACTCACTGTTGCGTGTGTGATATCTGCTACAGAATGCCGACTATACTTCTGCTGTCCTCCATCTACAAATCAGTTATTTATAGGACAGTTTTACAATATGGAATAAACTAAATTTCAAAGCATATAATTTATTTGTAATAGTCTGATTAAATGTAAAAGACATTAAAATCATTTTCTCTCTAACAATTAGGAAAGCTATACTTATTTCTGATATATGTCTTTAAGTACAGAACTCACAAAATGTTCTTTTTCTAATAGGAGCAGTGAAGAGGGGAACTCTAAGATAATAGAAATGATGCTCTAATATAACATACTATGATATTTCAAATCTATACAGGCAACTTGTTCTTTTTCAGTAGACCATAAAAGTGTATAGACATTGAAGAAATGAATTTAAATCAAATGCTATCTTTATCATATGAGGATATTATGAAGGTTATAAATACTTATATACCAAAAGCAATTTAGGGAAAAATCAGGCAATTAGTAACTCTCTTCATGTCTGAATTAATTAAGAGAAAAATCCATATATTCCATAGCAATTAATTCTATTTGAAAATGTCTGACATATAGAGCTCTGAAAATAACATCACCAACTCCTATCCATCATTTTAATGTCTATATTTGACATTATATGCAGATGTTATTTGAGTCATACTTTAAAACTGGTTTTATACATATATTTTGATGTTGGCAGTAATTTGTATAATTGTACCATCCAATCAAGAAACTAACAGTGAAGATGGATGTTAAAAAGAAAAATCAACTATCATCAAAAGTTCAGCACTCAATATTATTAGAGGTAGAACATTATACCATCTCTTTGGGCAGACTTTTAACACTTGAAAGTGTTAACAGATATGAGAATAGCAACAATTAATGTTATTGAGCATTAAGGTAAAAAAATAAATGTATGGATGAGAAAAGTGACACAGGAAATGTCAGGTTCCATCTGATTTTTTTTTTTAACCAGGATTGATTAAAAGAAACAGATTTTTTAAACTGAAAATGTCACTATATAATGGTTGGAAAAATTTTTTAAACTTTATTATTACTGTACAATGACTACTTTCATCATGAGAATTCAGTGGGTGCACATGACCAACTTAATTTTTTTTTTTTTTGAGACAGGGTCTCGCTTTGTAGTTCAGGCTGGCCCTGAGCTCACTATGTAGCCCAGGCAAGCCTCGAACTCAGCAATCCTGCTTCTGCCTCCCGAGTGCTGGGATGACAGGCGTGAGCCACCACACCCGGCACTGTGGTATGTGGTATTGATGGCTGGTGGGCGTGAGTCACCACGCCCAGCATTGTATGTGGTACCGGGATCGAACTCAGGGCCTTGCGCTTGGGAGGCAGGCGCTGGAACCACTGAGCTAAATCTCCAGCCCAAGTTTATCTCAGTTTTAAATACGGATCTTTGGCTTGTTTGGGTTTTGGTTTGTTTGTCTTACATTGGGGGTCTTTTATTAAAACCCCTTGTCGCTCCTTTTCACTAATGTGCACATGGAGAATCCACCTCAGTGGGTTTCCTTGGAACAGCTAAGCTAAATAACCATCAAGTAAGATTCACTTTTTCCCTGGCAAGTGTCTCAGGTAATGAGATTAGGAGTATAAGGAAATTACTTTTCCGTCGAAGAAAATCAAAATGATTCTGACAAACACTAAATCTTCTCGTCAAGTCTTAGTTTTAATGTGAAGCCCCTCAAGGAGCAGACAGGAATCAGGCTGAAGCGTTAGCCATAGCAAAATCTCTGGAAGGACCAGTTCAAGCCTAGTCTGTCGTGTCCCCACAACCTGAAATGCACAGCTCAAGTCAGAGTCTGCAGCATGAGGAAGGGAATGAAATTTAAATGGGGGAAATAATGTTACCATTCTAGACTTAAATTGTCTAATATTCTAAATGAAGAGTGTCAGCAAAACACCCTTAAATTTCATTGCTAATTCTAAGGAAGCTGTGAACCACCAATGATAAATGTCTTTGAAAAGTGTATTTCTTTTTATTTAGTCATCTTTTACAGTGAGGGACAAGTCTATTATTTTAGTAAGCTATTCAGATATACCATAAAAGGACATCTGAACAAAAGCCATACACTTTACTTTAAGACATGCTCGGTGCAGAACCTGACTGCTCGGCATGCAGACCTCGAGCCACGTTTCCGTTTCTTTGCAGGTGGCTGTAGGCACCAGGCCACACAGTGAGTGAACAGCCTCCTTGGTAAACATGGTCCTATTAAATTTGGGTAACTCTTACACTTAGCTTTCAAAAGATGAGAAATAGTTGCAAACAGTCCCCTTTTTTATCAAGGCATACTAAAATATAGAAACCAAATAACAAGCTTTCAATTACGCTCTTCCCTTTTCCACATGAGCATACCTCATGGGATCACTTGAGAATAAAATTTTCCATTTTTCTGTGGAGCTGTTCAAGCATAAACACCTGTCACATACACCACTGCTACCAGAAAAGTCAATATGTATCTCTTCAGTTGTGGAGGGATTTACAGTAGAACAGATTTTCATTTTCTCCTTGTATTTTACTTTATCTTGAACTTCAGAATGCACCTTATTTTGTAAATTCCACCTCGTACAAGTGAATGTCTGAATCTGGTGAAGAAAAACAACTTTGTTCAAAAATAGAAAATGGGAAAAGGGAGGTGTGAGGCTCGTACTGTGTTTTACGGTGAGATGAAAAATCCCAGATGCTCCTAGATTTCATCGATCCTGGACATATTTATTCACAGAAATTTTGTTGGCATCTAACTCCAGAGCATCACAGAAGATATAATGCATTGCCTGCCCTAGAGAGACTTACAACTTTTTGGAATAATGAGTCAGTCATGTAAAAAATTCTACAGCAAGACGGGATCTAAACATTTGCTTGCCAGAATCATAAAGAGATATTTATAAAACAGTGATTCTTCCCTTACAATGGGAGACATGAGATTAACAGAAATTTTTGGAAGGAGAAAGTGGGTTAACTAATTTAAAAGAGATCGCATAATGATAAAATGCTGTAAGGTAATTATAAATGTTTTACATTCACCAAAATAGTAATTTAAGTTACTGGTAATGACTGCTGTATTTTTTGTGTCATTTAGTAGCGAGGTTTCTGAGCTTTTGTCAGATACATTAAAGAGGTACAAGTTACGATACGGTGGGATTTTTCTTTTCTGCTGAGCCGCGTTGCCTGTGCCTTGCTGGCTTCCAGGCCCTGAGCCTGTGGCCCCCCTGGCGCTTCACTCTTGTCACCAGCATCTTGGCACCTCCGTGCCTCTCTCGGTTCTTGGCAGTGTGACTCTGCCGTTGCCTGACTCTGACCCCCCGGCTTTGCCTCACCTGCCCTACCTCCCTGATGGCAGCGCGTGCTTCCGTGGTTAGCCTAGGTCATCAGGGGCTCAGAACTGCAGGTGGTGAGAGCTGGAGAACTTGGGAAGCCCCCGTGCCAGGCTAAGGCCCACGGGGAGCCGATGCCCCCTGATGCCGCCCACGGGAAAAGCCCATCTGCACTTCTCCCTGGAAGCCGCCGGGCTTATGGGACATGACTGCCGAGATCCACTTTTAATATACGCGTTATGTCAGAGGGGTGGGTGGCTCCGCTTTTCCCGAGTGAGAATGTTTTCATACTCAGCCCAGCTCACACGCATTAGCCCAAATGACACCTGCTTTTGCATCTAGAAGGGCCACAACTGTGTAATCCCTGCAAGGTGATTATTAACTCCTGCAACAGCTCCCCGTCTGACAGGTTCTCCAGCCCACCCTGTGGTGTGACTGACAGGGGGAAACAGAAAAGTCAAAGGGCCAGTTCAGACTGTGTGAAAGATCCATTATAACCTCAGACTTCCAACAAAATGGTCTTGATGGAAAACAGTTTTGGTTTCTGAGTTCACACCTGACTACACGGATGTGCATGTGTAGCAACACCCTACTGCTTTTGCCATGGATGATGGACTGACTAATTACTAATAGATCATCAGCAAGAATCACTGTTGGGTTACAAGAAGATTAGTCCTATTTCGTACTATACAACATTTTTTGTAATAGTTAAAATATTTTTTCTTGTTCTAAATGAGCTTTACAGATAATATGCAGATTAAATTCTAAACGGTGACCCACAGAAACACTAAAGTTATATAAAAATACTGGTGGGCCATGTGGTAGACCAGCTATAAGTGGGTTCTCACAAACCCCAGGGTATAGTATTGACAGACTTTCACTACTGAGAGGCAGAGGACCCGGTGTGAGTGTCCAAAATGCGGGCAAAGCATGACCAAAGATTCTCTCCACTTTATGGGGATAAGACACTGGTTATAGTTTTTCATACTGAGACATTTAAAAGAAAAAAGTTCCACTCATCGTATATGCAATTAGGAGGTAAATACAAGTCCCTGATGAATTATGACTATAAAATACAACCCTTTCTGTGCTCCTCCATGCTGGAGCAGAGAGGAGGTGACTTGTCAAAAGAACTTTTTACAAGCAGGTAACTGTAAAAAGAAAGAGTACAGAATTTCCTCTAAATGAAAAAGGTGTAAAAATTCATTATAGAATATAAATCTTGGAGGGTTCTGCTAAAATAAATGTTATGTTATACATTAGCATATGAATAAGAGCATTAAAGAATGGGTAGATCTCCAGGAAAATATTATTTTCGGAGACAAGGTCTTACTATGTAGTTCAGGCTGGACTTGAACTCACTATGTAGTCCAGGGTGGCCTTGAACTCACTTGACTCAGACCCCTGAGTGCAGGAAGCACAGGTGTATGAATCTGCCATGCCCAGGTTTCCAGATTAAGGTTTCCATTTTGAATGAAGCATAAACTATCTCTGCAGACTGAGGCCAGGACTTCTAGTGCACACCCTTTAGAGAGCGTGGAGAACAGTCAGCTTTTCTCTTTTGAACTTGACCTAGAAGAAGATTAGTGCAAGATACTGGCCAAATCCCTCTTATCACATTGTCAACACATCAGTGTTAAGTTTTCACTATTCTAGCCATTAGATAGGGCATGAGCAAAATGTACATTGGACGCTTACATTTTAATCTCCTTCAAAATACTCCCTCTCACATCAAGCGCATCCCTTTGTTCTTCAGGTTTTCCGAAGCTGTTCTGAAGACATTTTTTATGAATGTTTTAGGACGTGTAATAGGAAATACAGTGAATGCCGCCACCAAGTCCCATCTACTGGAAAGACAGGCTCTTAAAAGCATCACCACATGTCCCAGTCCACCTCACCAGGTCTGGCACTGTGTAGCTTTTGGCTCTTCCTCCAGGCAAAAATGACCATGAAAGGAGAAAGTTTTGAATCAGTTCAGGACAATGAGGCAGCCATGATAATGTCAACTGAAAATACTCATGAAAAAGCACTTCCAGAACTGATTCAGAACGTGGCAAGACAATGGGGTAGGTGTGTTCAAATCAAGAAGGAGCACTTCAATGAAGATTAATGTCCACACGTCTTTTAGTGAGTTTGTAGTAACTTTGTTTGCTTGTTTCTTGAGGCAGGGTCTCACTATGTAGTCCAGGTTGATCTTGAATTCAACTATACAGGCCAGGCTGGTCTAGACCTTATAGTGATCCTCCTATCTCAGCCTCCCAAGTGCTGGGATTATAGGCATTCGACACCGTGCATAGCCTATAATAACTTCTTTTACAACATTTAAGCCTTTGACATCTTTTTCAATCATACTTTGTACTTGGTTCCAAGACTATGGTGGTAAAGAAATAACATATTTTTCATAAATGTAAAAATATGTCTGTATGGTCTACACATATGTTCAAAAGATAGGCCGGGGCTGAAGATTTAGCTCAGTGGTTCTGGCACCTGCCTTGCAAGCGCAAGGCCCTGAGTTCGATCCCGGTAACCACGTACAATGCTGGGCATGGTAGCCCACGCCCACCAGCAATCAATACCACATACCACAAATGCCAGGCTTGGTGGCTCAAGCCTGTAATTGCAGCACTCGGGAGGCAGAGGCAGGAGGATTGCTGAGTTCCAGGCTCGCCTGGGCTACATAGTGAGCTCAGGGCCAGCCTGAACTACAAAGCAAGACCCTGTCTCAAAAAAAAGATAGGCCAATAGAGTAACATTGATTAGGATATAAACAAAGAGAAGGCTTACTTTTTTATATCCTACATATCAAAGTTCTGGGAAGAGGATCCATGTTCTTTTACTTCTGTTTATTGCAGATCTTCAGTTGAAGTATTTTATATACTATATGCACTAAGATAAATTTATCACTTTCATACATCTGGTTTTACTCTGTATATCTATCACTATCAATATTATTCATCAAGTTACCCTATTGTAAATTAGCAAGTTCTCATTATCTCTTCTTGCTTCCTTACACCGTTAAACTGGTCAGTGGAGTCTTTCATTCCTATCTGTTTAGTGTCTCTTCAGTGGCCACTTCTTACCATTTCTATTCTTGTTGCCAACAAAATAATCTTTTATTTCTACAAATGCTGTAGCAATTTTCCAGCAGTGTTAATAATCCAATTTTCTTCATTTTATATGCAAAAGCCTTTCTGCTTAGCTCTACTCAATAGATTTTTTGACTCATCCTGCCCTCTCACCCCTGAATATTTAAGCGGTCTTTCCCTATTAAGAACACAACCCTTCCTACTCACTTACATTTTTAAACTTTGAGTATTATTTTCTTTAAATAAATATTAAAAATAGTCTTACTCCTTAGGACTCATTTGATTTTATTATGCATCTATATTTATTATAGTATTTATATAACATTGAATTTTATATTATTTGTTACATTCTGAATTCTGTCAGTGTTTTCAATTTAAATTTCCTTTGATAGGCTTATTGTGTGTAATAAATCTGCTAGTGTTAAAAATATGCTTAATTAATAACAGTGCCTGGTTGTAATTAATTAAAGTAGTTGGTTATAATTAAAAATGGCTATAATAATTAAAAATAAAATATTGATAGGGACAGAAGCATTCAGCAGTATGGTTTGTAACTTGGATAAAACTTTTTTCTCCTCTGAGCCAGAGGTTAATTGGGTCATCTTGTTCCATATTTCCATAATTTAATAATCAAATTTGGTTTCTAAGTACATGAAAATTAACCTAAATGAAAGAAGTGGCCTGGATATAATAACTGATGAGGACTCATTAACATTACTGATATGAGTGCTCTGTATATTGAATATTTATTTTTTTATCAATTGATATTATTCTAGAAACCCTTCCTACTTTTCATCAGAGTATTTAAGGAGTCACCTGTGTTGGCTTAAAATTGCTGATATTGACAACTAATTTGTGGGTCACACTGGTTCAGTACTTGGATGACTAAAAATTATGTTAAACTCACCCAAGCAAGACCTTTATATTTCCAGGGTCTTACAAATTAGACCTTGTGAACTACTGACTGCTAAGTGGCTAAAACTTTTGGATAATTTGTGTCATTTCTGTTCCTATAGTTTCTGCAGGGAAAAATCTTTAATTTCTATCTTATCAGGAAGTATCATATGACTCGCACCACCAATAGATATTCTAACTTTAGAATTAATGCTTCTATATCATCATCTATTTAGTTGGTAGTAACGTCCTCATCACATAGTCTGAGTAGTGAAGCACTATTCAGGGCTAAGCAACCCAGTTATGACAGCTTATTAGATACATAATTAATCATGGCTTATTCAAACACTTAGGTCAGTCACTCTGTACAAGTAAACTTATAAATATAAAATTATGCACAGGTCAGATATTCATTCTTACCTTCAGAAAACATGGTTGTAACTAACAAGAAATAAGTATGTTCCTTCTGTATATTTCAAAATGTTAACAGAAAGCCTAGTAAGGTTCTTTAAAACTCAAAAGAATGAGTACATTTGATTGTGCATCTAAAAAAAGAAAAAGGTTCATGTAAATCATACAATATTTGAACACCATGGATAAATAGATCTACCTGACATATTAAATGTTTAATATGCTGCTTTTATTACAATTTTAATCACATGTATGGATATTTTAATAATTCATGTACTTCTAGAAAATTCAAGCCCATGGATTTGTGTAACAATCATATTTTGGGAGGGTCAACTGATTGCCTTTTTACTGTTTTACATTTTTACTTTGAAAAATCTTAATGTAATACAAATAAATGGTAAAGAAAACTTGGCCATATGATTCCCTGGCTTATATGTTTCTGACAGCTGCCCAAAGAGTAAAACCTAAAACCCTTCAGACACAGATTGCTTCCTCATTTGAACTAGTGGAAGAAATTCTGGCTCCTTTGCCTGAGGACCTTTGAGCTCTAGACACTCTGAAAGTTGCCAGAAAACACTGCACAGTCCCACTCCCGGTAAGCACAGATCTTCCGCCTGATGGACTCATGTGCCACCAAACGCTGCCCAAAACAGCTGGGCTTGTCTACCCTGCAAGTGGGAGATTCAGTCAGTCAGACTGCAACCAAGTCTTGTGAGAAGGGACCCACTCTTTTCTTTATACATACAACAACTCTTGGCACTTTCATGGTCTATCACATCGCCTTGTAATGTTCTGTTAAGATCTGTCTCCTCTTGCTGCTTAGGGAGTCTCTTTTCTATTCTATGTATCTGCTAAGCACATGGCTGGGTGCGTGACCACCAGTAGCTGCTCCACAAGGACATACTTCAGGCTGCCACAGAGGGGAAGGGACAGAAAATGCCATCATTCAGCTCTGACCAGACTGTCAGTGCTCTTTAATATTGAAGAAAAATCACTTGGTGACATAAGCAGCCACATTTTCCTTTGAGCCACGTTAATGCTTGCCTTAAACCAGCACTTTACAACCCATGTTAGTCACATCTAATGAATATGTTAATTGTGCCAAATCTCTGGTGAGCAGAAAAAGACATAATTTATTTTAATGATGTGAAAATAGTTTTATTTTTCCATAAGTATACCTAGGATATTTCACCACTGTGCATATAATTCATAGTGCAGAACAGAACCACTAAAGACCTATCATCACAAAGAGCATTATTAGTGATGAGCTGAACTTAATTTTTTTAGCTATCATTCAGAATGGATTTATGAAAGCAATAAAGGTCTTTTAAGCTCAGTAGCAATTGCATCTGTCCAAAGCTGATGTCGTTATCATTAGATGCTTCTATATGACTGTCTTCAGAAGGTCCATGAAATTTTAATTCACTTGAAAAGCTAAAATTCAGAGTTATTTGTTTTGACATGTTTAATCACTTTTCCATTTTAAAGATAAAGATGAGAAATTACTGTGGAAAGTAAGGGAGAAGACAGTGTCAGTAGCAGAAAGAAATGAAAGATTTGCAAGTGAAACTTCCCATTATTAAATTGTCATTTAGCTGCGGTGCTTTTATTACTGCTTTAGAAAGGAAAGGCATCTAAATTGTTTTTGTTATTGCTGATTTAATGCAAAATTATTAAAGCACTTTAGAAAATATCAACAGAATGTCTCATTGTGTACCACTAATTGAATTACTGATAATGAAAACATCAATATGAAATGTAAAAATTGAATTAAAGTTTAATAATTTATCGTGTTTTTTCTGATAAATATGACATACTTCCATCTGAATGGAATAAAAGTATATGAAACTCACTCAACTCATTATTTTTTGGCTCTTCCACTCTCTTGAGTGCATTATGATGGTCAGGGAGCTGGGCTGAGCTCTTGGAAACGAGGAGTTGGACGCGTGCTATCTGATTCTCAAAGAACTTGTATCAGTGAGAGAGACAGAAAGGAAACAAATGGGAATTTATTAAAAGTCAGCAACAAAAGAAATAATCCGCATGACGTAAGAGGAAACAGACTCCAGGCTCCAGCAGCATAGGAGGCTGAAAGGAGGGAGCGCCTTGGAGGAAGCACCTGCACTCGGTGGGTGGAAAGGGCGGGAGCCAGCGCCGCAGCTGAGCTCTCCCATAATTACATTTGTTTCGTCAGCGGTGGTGGCGTCTGCTGTGTAGTAGCCTCTTCCTCTTCGTCCCTTCCCCCCTCCTTTCTGGTATAATACTCATCTCGAAATTGGGTCTCGGGAAAAGATATCAAATTTCTTCCAGAAATATTTACATTTTAACAGGGATCACAACCTCCATTGATCACCATGGGAAGAGATAGTGCCTGATGACAGAGTTGATAGCACCGAGCACTCCTCATACTTTGGGGACACAGAGTATGGGAGGAAAGTCACCCTTGGCCATGCAGAAATCACACTCACTGGGCTAAAGTGAAGGTCAGCCTGATTATACCCAAGGTTTTGAAAATATGTTGCTTTCTTGGAACTCCTCACAGGACACTGAAAGCCAAGCTCAGAGCCATGGAGAGTGGAGACACGTGTTGATGACAAGGTCTTTCTGGTCTTTCTGAATCAGCTAATAAACTGCTGTCAGTGTTATCTCCTTAGAGAGCAGAAATCCTTTCTGCTGTATCCTCGAGGAGCCTTGACTTGTTGCTGTCCTGCCTTTTGACAAAAGCTGCACTTTTCTTCTTTGCTTCTCAAAGTCTTCCCCAGTGGCAGGTGAGAGACACCCAGGAGAGTGCTGCGAAGGTTGGAGGCGGGCTCTCTGCCTGCGTGGAGTGTTGCAGTGCTCCACGCCCTGGACACTCCTGCGAGACTTCCTAACAGAACACCAAAGGCTGTTTTCATACATTTGACAAATCTGCATTGATTTTTTTCAGATGACACAAGGAAAGTAATAGGAGTATAAAAGGTCCCCATAAGAACAAAGCATTCACTTTCGTATTATTCCATGCATTTGTCCATATCCTGTAGGCACTGATTCATATAATTCACCACAGAAAATTCTCTGGGTCCATCAACTTGTGCAATATCAGAAGTGGCAACTCAGTGTGGCATTCCATGTGTTCAGGCCAACATGCACACATGATGGTTCAGCCAGATAGTAAATCACTGGCGCTCTGATTGAAACTCCTCCTTCTATACTTTGCTTTGTCATGTCAGGCAGCTATAAAAATGATAGCCAGCTAGCTGTGTTAGACTCTACAGCAGAAGTGCTAGAGGGAAAGGGGGATTCCCGAGGAGAAGAACCGGCTCCTTCCATCATGTATGGCTTTCTGATGTTGGCACTGTCTCTGGAAACTGGCCCCTTTATCCTTTGTACCTGAAATTGGTACCGCGAGTACTTGGTTTCCATTTCCCTGCCTGGCTGGCACCTACCTTGGGGTCAGACCCGGGTCCTCAGGCTCCTTCTTCAGGTCCCTGGGGTGTCAGTAAGAGTGAGGCAACATGTTCTCACTGATGCCTTTTCTTGCCCATGTTTATACCACTGACTCTAAGCTCAAAGTTACAACAGGCTAGGCTATGTATTATCTAATATACAGGACAAAGATTATACTAGCAGAAGATGTGCCTGCTACTTTGACAGCACCTGATGCATACTGTGCTTAATAATCTCTAATACCATCCTCTACGTGAATATTCTTTACCAGTGCCTGTTCTTGTATTTGCATGGGGTGTGAAAACTTTTCAATCTTATTATATCTAATGTTTGCTTGTCAGTCCTAGATTTTAGCATGTCAGTGGTACCATATCTTCTCCTTCATATCACTTACTTCTTAGAACTGCAATCCTTGCCTATTTTCCTTCTGTTCAACACATCCAGGCAATCAAGGTATCCAGTATCTTAACTATTTCCCAGCACTTTAGCCCATCTTTTACTGCTATTTAATCAGTTCTCTGTTAGATTTAATATTCATCTCCATTTCTGTACCTGAATTCTAAGATCCACTTTCCAGCACAGAAGCCAAAATGACTTTAGAAATGTAAAGATGATGCTATTTCTCAGAACCCTTTAGTGTTTCCAGTTTCACTCAGAGACAGTGCAGAGTCTCCAAGGTAAGCTGTGTGGCCTGTGCTAATAGCCGTTACCACAACTTCTTCTGCCATCTGTGGACACTCGGCGTCTGGACACGTTAACTTTATTGCTGTACTTCAAACACTTGAATCATGTTCCTATTTTGGGATTGCTCCTCTGGCTTTTCTTCTCTACCCAGAGTGCCCTTTGCCCACACAACCACTGAGTTCCTTCCTTCACCAGTCAGACATTCACCTGTCAGTTTCATTACAAGGATGACACTAATGCATCTGACCCTGTGACGTGTCTGCCACACCCACTCCCAGTCTCTCTCATCCTGCTCTCTTATTGTCCTAACGTTTTTTTACTTGTCATCTTCTGACCTTATAGAATGTTCACATATTGTATTTGTGTAATAACTGCAAGATATGATTTGTCTTCTGCCAAAATCTAAGCCTTTTATGTCAAGAATCTTTCTTTTTATATCAGGTGCTTTCAATACCAAGTGCATCTGACGCTATGATTTACATATGGTTTGCTTCTCAAGAGTGTGTGTTGGAAGGTTGGTGTCCAGTGTCCTGGGATAAATGCACGATAGGACTTTTACATGGTATGGTCTGGTGTGAGCTGGTTCAGTCATTGGGGTCACACCCTGAGAGAGATTAATGCAGCTCTTAGAGAACCTCAGTTATGTGCTACAAGAGAGTTTGTTATAGAAGAGGAAGTGTGGTCCCTCTTGCTCTTTTGCACTGGGTGTGAAAACCTTTTCATTGTTCCTATCTGTTCACGTGATCCTTGCTTCTTGTTCTAGTCCCACCACGACGCCATCCATGATAAGGCTCTGTCTGACACAAGGTAGAACAAATGAGACCACTTAGTCTTTGCAACTGTCAGTGAAAACGCTCTTTTCTTTATAAACTATCTTGGATCAGATATTTTCTTATGGCAACAGAAAATGGACTAATACACTTAACATAGAATAAAAGATCAATGAATACTTGTTCAAGAATTGTAGAAACCTATGTAGCCGTGCAATGTTCTCTATCTCATTCTACTTCTTTGAAAAAGCTTCCTACTGCTCTATGGAGGAGACCCTGATATGTCTATCTTCTTTATGCTTTTATGCCCTTCTCTCGCCTAGCTAAATTGTAAATATATTTAAAGAACTCTGTTAACTCCTGTATGTTTGGTACCTTCTTCTCTATTTTCCACTTGTTAAAGTGATCTTTGGGTTCTATACTTGGATGAATAGAAAAATACCCAGAAATTTTACTCTGCTTTAAAATGTGTTGACATAGAGTGGTGTAACAGTGAAGGGACATTTACATATGAGTCTCTATATTGTCACTTTTAATAGAACAGTGGAATAATCTGATTTGTAAGGGTCCTCTCAATGCTTATTTTGTATTAACTTAAACACAGTTTGAGCACAATATTCACATTTATCATTTTGTGATCCAACGTTATGAACTTGCAGTTTTATTATTAGATGTAATAATGATTTCTAAACTCCTATGTCCAGTGTCCATTTATTTACTTTTTCTCTGATTTTGTACCGCAAACCTCTTCAGGTACGCCTCTTCATTTCCCTATGACCAGGACCAGTAAGGCTGACATCATAGTATGGTCAGTCCACTGTGTCTGAGGGCCAGTTACTGTTCCTTTCTGGCATTTCATGCGGAACTCAGGGCCAGGCCGAGAGGTAAGTGCTAGTAGCGTCTTCATCACTGTAGCTGACAGATACTTAACTACAAGCTACATTTCCGCCTCAGCACTTGGAATTTTGCACCCAAGTTCTTCACCACCACCTACTACTTCTCACTAGTTATTTAGGTCAATTCAAGGCAACGAATCAACGAGTAGGTGCTACTTTTTCCTGTTATAAACCGATTTCACTATGACCAGATGCCGTTTCCTGAACAAAAGCCATCTCTTGTGTACATGAGTCACTCGCATTGCTACAAACTGTTCATTCCTGGAAGTGAGTGTGTCATTCCTGTCACTGATCATTAAGTTCAAAACATGTATCCCGGGGCAACGCTTCCTAGTGTCTCCCACTGGCAAAATATAGGGTGGCACAGGTTTTCTATTTCTGCACAAAGGGAAAGGAGTCGGGATGCCCAAGTACATCCAAAATTGAAAATTAACAAGGAAGCTTCCCACAGACAGTTTCATTTCCCAATTAGGACGTGAAAGCCAAAGGCAGCCCCAGCTGCTCGACCAGCTCTGGACTCTGTAGTCACTATTTAGCAGCAGCACAAACATATTGGCGCAACATGTTAAAAAAAAGTCTCAGAAAGGAACTGTCGTCTTCTGGGTAAGCAAACAAACCGGCTGCCAAGCGCATGCTGAATGGAAGTTATGTTTTATGTGTGCACCGGGTTTTTGTTCTGTTTTGTTTTGTTATTCTTATCCTTTAGCAAAAGCCTTCCATAAAATTTCTGGCCAAGAAACAAAACAATTTTGTTTACCCAGTTGAAAGTGAAAGAAAGAATAAAAGTACTAAACTTAGGCTAGTAAACGAGACTTTTTTTCCTTGAAATACACAGACATGATATAAGCATTTGAGTTATCATCTCTAAGGGAAGATATTTCAATGGATCATTTTTTAAAAAGAAGACCTTATATTTATTTCTATGTGGCCATTTATTATTCAGCAACTTGGACATGAGATGTGTGTGACTTTATTATCATTTTATTTAGCTGCTTCTCACATTTTTTTCTCTGCCTAACCTTTCTAAGCAGTAACTGCTCATGCTCATCAGGTTCCTTACACCAGTTCTTTCTTGTTTTCCATTGGTTTTACTTGATATTTTGACTTTTTTGTGTTTATTTTTTTTTGGTGGTTTATTTTTATTTTTTTGGCTTTTGTCTTTTGGAGCATTTCTTTACTGTTTTTTCACTAGCATAGGTTTAGGAATAAAGCCAAGTTTATTTCAAGTACCACCTTCATTGTGGTAACATTTGTGTAATTTGTGTCACCTTTATAAGGCTCTGACTTCCTTCCTACAAGATAACCAGGATTTGTTGTGACAGTTAAATGGGGCAAAATATGTCAAGCACCTAATTCATATTTGTACACAGTCTCCCTCCTTAGATGTCAGTTTTATATTATTTGTTGGTTTTCAGGAAAAAGCACTGGGTGGGTTGATGTTCAGTTTTTCTGTGGGTCTTTGGAGTTCCAAGCAGGTTCGACTTCGGTCCTCACTGCCCAGACAATACTTCAAAATTTTGCAATTACTTTTCCTTATGACACCATCCCTCTATTACATATTTTTAAAAATTTTATTTCAAATTTTGCGTATTCTTCTCATGACATGTCACAGGGAGCAAGGAGAAGGGACTGAACAAGGAATAGACACAGCAGTATTGATGTGTCTCAGGAGTTTCCATTTTCCAACTAGCATTATTATGAAAGATCTTTCTTTGCTACTTAGGGAAATAGCATGTCTTGTCTGAAAGCGGAAGTGAGTGTCAAACAATTTTTGTGCCACTTTTAACTCTGCGTGCACAGCGAAGGGACCAAACTGCAGGACAGTGCACAGATCTTACTTCGAGGAAGTATGCCAACCTGCCAGTGAGTCTCGAGCTCGCCTTTTCCACACTTCCCCAACCACTGCTGAGTGGCGGTGGGCCCACCTTCTCCCGTGACAGCTCACCATCTCCACAAGCAGCGGAGGTCGACACTGTCATCGCTCAGACTGACTTTGCAGCAGGGTCTGCCTCGTCCTCATTCCCCACTTCTGTTTACCTGTCTGTCTGTTTGCCTGTCTATGTGGTCACAAAGAAGCCAGAAAGATGAATTAAAAATAGTATCATGCTCGGGCCGGAGGGTTAGCTCAGTGGTTCCAGCGCCTGCCTCGCAAGCGCAAGGTCCTGAGTTCGATCCCCGGTAACCACATACAGTGCTGGGCGTGGAGACTCACGCCCACCAGCCATCAGTACCACATACCACAGTGCCGGGCATGGTGGCTCACGCCTGTCATCCCAGCACTCGGGAGGCAGAGACAGGAGGATTGCTGATTTCGCAGCTTGCCTGGGCTACATAGTGAGCTCAGAGCCAGCCTAAACTACAAAGCGAGACCCTGTCTCAAAAAAGGAAAAAAAAAATAGTATCATGCTGCTTCCTCTTGCAAATTTTTCAGTGGCTTTCACTTTTTAACTTCTTACCATAGCTTATCAGACCTCTCCAAACTAATTCATTCCTCCCTTCCTCTGTTGGCATTCTTTGTACAAACCTGCTTTCAAGTCAGAGGGCCTTTATGTGAGTTTTTCCTATTCCAGCTTGACCTGTTCTTACCTATTTCTTATGTCTAGGCTTAAATTTAACACCCATTACCCTTACCTTCCAAATGTTTGACCATTTTCTTCATTACTTCTATTGTCGTCTATTGATACCTTTATTTACTAGAATGAAGGCCCAATCCTGAGTGCTTTATGTGCTACGTACTCAATGTGGGATAGTAATGACTGAGAAGAAGAAAGACTGAGTGTGCATGTATGTGTGTGCATGGATCCGTGCGTGTGTGCACAGTCACATGTATGGGTCTGCAAACAGCAGAAAAGAGCGAAATCGCATAGAAGAGGAGGCCAGGGAAGAGTATGACCTTGCCACCCACTATATGCCACCCATACAGTTTCTCTCAAAGAAGAAGCCCTAAATAAAATGATTTGCAAGCTCATGGATACTAGTTGCAGGGTTTTTTTTTTCCTGTTCTAAAGTTCTATTTCTTTCTATTATTAATATAATAAAATTTTGTTAGCACCTGAATCTGATATTGATAACTCACTGCTTGGGCCATTTAGATAATGACTCATGGGCTCCCAGCAGACTCACGCAGACATACCTTGCATTTGTGCCACAGCTGACACAGTGGAAGGGTCAGGCTACACTGAAGTGAGGTACAAGGTGTGCAAATACCTAGGAAAACTGAGGTTGGAGTTTACAGAAAGAAAAACAACAAGAAAGATAAAAAGATGAAGAATATATAACATGGGAGAACTCTTTTATGGTATTTTCCAGACTACAGAGGAGAAGAATCTACAGTTTTTATTCTGTAGTTCACACATTCCACACAAAGCAAAAGCAAAGTTAAAAGGAGTCTGGAAGTTCGTAGAGCATGTCATTTTTTTTTTTTTTTTTGGTGGGGGAGAGAAGCCATACAACATACAGCAACACGATAAAGTGACCCAGACTCTCCATAGACCAAAAGGGACATCCGGAATCAGCTTGCGTGGACATGTTAACCTGTTATTTACTTGAAAAAGAAGGAGGCGTTCACAGGGAGGCTGCCCGGAGCACCGCCGCAGCAGGACACCTGCAGCCTGGGGTGCGCAGCAGGGCCTCGACAGACATGGGTGTTAAAGTAATTCCTCGGCAGCGAGACGGAGGTTCGTGCCCTGTGCTTTGCGGGCTGGTTGGCAAGACATTTGCTGTGTGCCCACTAGATGTGGGCAGCAGCCTGTCATCTGTCTCTGCCTCTCCGCCCAACTGTGACGGCCAAAGATACCTCAAGATGTTGCCCCAAATACTAGCGTGTTCCCAATCACGCCCGTGGGACAGCAGATCTGGCCCTCAAGATTTCTTCTTTCCACTGTATTACTTGGTCACGTGGTTAAACGAGGAGTAAAAAGGGTGATTAGAGATTGCTGTTGCTTCTCAAATAGTAAATGTCTGAGAAAAGCCAAGGAAAGGAATGAAATCCTTTATACAGGTTCTAGAAGAACTATCATTCTGACTTGTTTAATGTCATATTGTCTTACCGACTCGGTCTTTTGTATTCTAAATCATGCAGACGTGGCAGACGGAGACATTTGAGCACTCAATTAGAGAACTATTGAATGTTCAGGTTTTTGCTTCATTAGAGATTAAAGGTTTGTCTTTTCACATGGCGCACACACCCACGTCATCTCTGCGTTACGCGCACTGCTGGGGGCTCCCACGTTCTCAGTGTCAGCACCCTCGCTCTGCTGTGTTTTCCACAGGAGGCCACTGGCTGCTCTGGGTGATAAACTGCACTGAGTATTAAAAACACTGCTAGAAGGAAAAAAAAAAAAAAAACAATAGATCGAGAGCCCTTCTTTTCTTTTTAGTTTCCTAAGGGAAACATTTCCTGGCATCTATACAGCTGCTTATTTCCCTCATCAAGCAATTTATGAACAACTCATTTGCTGCATACGATGATGGGACTGGTTATCCAGTGTGAAATAGGAGCCAGTAGCTTCCTGGGTAGAAAAGGTTGGATGCATACTTGCTAATGGATATACACAGGCAACCTTGATTTTACACTGCCCTAAATTGCATGGCATTAAAGACTGGGAAAAAGAGAGAAATTATTTGCAGTGTTCTCCCATCACTACTGAATACAAGGGCAGGAATGCAGGAGATCCGTGGGCACGGTCACATGTGAGCC
This sequence comes from Thryonomys swinderianus, assembly GCA_004025085.1. NCBI lineage: Eukaryota > Metazoa > Chordata > Mammalia > Rodentia > Thryonomyidae > Thryonomys > Thryonomys swinderianus. The sequence continues at coordinate 24,661 of PVIC010007707.1, read as the reverse complement.
CTGGACAGGGGTTCTGGGTCAGGGTGGAAGAGCAGGGTGAGGTTTGCCCCCACGGTGCACTCACTGCGCCTCCTAGAGTTGCTCAGAAGTTCATTTCCTTGTTTAGTTACCTAGATAATAATGCTATCGCCTGACGTTACCAGAGGGAAGAAGTCACTGACATTGTGATTTGATCACCCAGAAATAACATCTCCCTTGGTGAAACAAGTCACCCTAGGCTCTCATCACAAACGGAAAGTGTCCGTGTTAACCAGCTGTACGACTGACTGGAAATCAGAAGCTTGCTGGGAAGGTAGGGAAAACAGTGGGCCTTTTTTCTTTCCCTGGAGTTATCATGTCAAATGCCCTCCCAAGCCTGAAGAGGAAAAGAAGACTAAATTAATTTTAATCATGCACCTTTTTTTCAATACCATGTGAAAAAATAAACACAAAGGGAATGTGATTAATTCCAAGGTTTTCCTTCATCTCATGCTCCTGAGAATACATTTATTGGCAAATGTATATTTGCTTTTATTATATGCATAAAATAGTTTAGCCAGTACAGCTCTGGGCTTCAATATATTTCAAAACAACTCTTCTTACTATAAAAGTATAGAATCAAAATTCAGGTCCTGACCAATTTCACACACATTAGCCTCCCACAGTTAAGCAATTATTTCCTCTGAGATACTAGCTCATTCCTTTCACAGGGAATCTGGTTCCAATAAATTGATGAAGATGACAGAATTATGAAGTTACAACTTCCTAACAACTTGGTATCAGCTCATTTAAAAGTCATTTGACAAGGATATTTTGAAAAAAATTCGCTCGTAAGAGATCATTTGGGGCTCAGAGGTAGACAAGCCACGGAAGAATGGGGTTGTTGTCCCTAAAACTTTAGGGGATTGAACACTTTCAAACAGAGTAGTGAACTGTCTGAAGAATGTAATAGAGAAACAGATGAGAACACTGGAAGAGTCAGACAAGTAAAAACAATAAGCATGATTGAAATGTTTAAGAGGATTTGGGATTACCATGGCATGAGGGTTCAGGCTTTCTGTAAGACATGAGATTTAATCTTCAAACGTGTTGGTTCTTCCTAGAAAGGTTTTCAACAACAACACGATCCACCCGAAGCAGTCACTGGAAGCTTTCACTAGGTGGGAGTGTATCATGGTCGGGTGCAGAGCGGCAGAAGAGAGACGAACAGTGGAACTCCATATAGTCCAACTGTAAAACCAACCTCAACCCCAAAGCGAAGATGGAAGTACGGATCACATATTTTATGACATGAGTTGTAGCAAGTTTTACAGTATAGATATGAGTGGGAAATTGTAGGGAAGGAGTTTGCTTTTTACGGTGAAGTAAAAAGAAATGAAATCATTATTATTCGTGATAGGAAATGTTATCCTTGAGGATGACAGATAGTGCCTTGGGGTTTAGAGATGGAAATGATTGTATGGTAGATCTTGAAAGATGCCCAGGGATACTCTTAAGAAGTCATACACGGGAATGAATTCCTGAGAGCGTGGGAAGTGGTCAGATATATGTACTAAAGAATAAAAAAGGAGGTCAACAGTTTTGATGGGCTCAGCCTGTCCATAAGCTTTGTATGGCATTCTAAGAAATTGGGGCTCCAAATACCTATCAATGGGAAACTGGATAAAGAAGATATGATATCTATATAGATATCAATATATAGGTAGATAATGAAGTAATACTCAGCCATAAAGAATGATACATTTGAATATTTACCTTGAAGTGGCACACCTTGAAGACATACTCATAAATGAAATAAATAGGATACAGACATGTAAATACCATATCTTTACTATGAAAGAATTCAATAAATAAATACAAATGTTTTCCAATATTCAAGAAAACCCTGAATGTGTAAATGAATGCCAAAATGTACGATAGATAATGTGAAATGATGAAAGTATGTGAAAGGAAAAGGGAAAGGGCAGGTAGAGGAAAGTAAAGAAGGAAAAATTTCATGGCAAAAAAAAACATATATATGGGGTGGGATTTGTAGGGAGGGCAGGGGAATGGGGAAAAATGAGAATCAATACTTGTCATGTACAAGTACACATTCTCACTGTGGGATGTGATCATGATGTATGTATAAAATATACCAATAAGGTCAATTTAGAAAGACAAATTGGGGCTTATTCTTTCATAAATGGAGACAAACCAAAATATTTCTGTTGCACTTTAGAAACACAAACTGCAAGTATGTCACCGAAAAGTGAGGATCTCTATGGGAGGTGATTTCAGAGGCTCCTCTGAGGGTCCCAGTGAGAGAAGATGAGGGAATCATTACCGTCTGGTGACGATCTGAAGAGAGTCCATGCACAGTGATGCATGATCCTGTGCAAATGAAAGCTGAAGTGGTGAGTGCGTGCAAGAAGCAGTACCACAGAGCAACCACCAGTGCTGGCTTGGGATCCGTTTCTAGTTTCTTTCTCAGGCTCTACAGTGTACTAGCTGGAGGAGCCAGTCAACCACTCATCCCTGTTCCTCCATTTCTTAAAGCGCAGACCAGACCAGCGTTTCATCTGCAGACTCGCTAGGAGGGTTACTTGTGTGACTTGCTTTAAACAGTGATTGCAACCGAGAGAGAACTTGTACTCAGCAGTGGCCCCTGGGCAGTCTGGTTTCAGCACCCGTGCTCATCATTACTATGCCAGAATAAATAGGTCCCTAACTGAAAAGAGATATTCTTTATGGAAATAAAGACGGTCCTAATTATCTTCTCAAGCTGGGAGCAATGGTGCAGGCTGAGCGCTCCAGAGAGCTGAAGGAGAAGTTTGGGTTCAGCCTGAGCAAGTTAGTGACTTAGCAAGACCCTGTTTTAAGATTTAAAAAGTTGGGGGGGCTCAGGATGTAAGTCACTGAGTGTTCCTGGTTCAATCACCCAGTAAAACACACATACACACACGCACACACACACACACACACACACACAGATGGACTTGTTATCTTTTCAAGCAAAGCAGTTTGAAACTAGGGTAAGGGAAGAAAAACGGATGGGTGAAGTGCTAAAAAAATAAGTGGCAATTGTTAAGTCATTCCATGAGCCAGGCAAAGATGGAGGACAAAATTAGATTTTTCTCAGGTTTTTTAGCTTGGGTCATTAGAAGAATGATTTTACCATTGACATCAATGAGTTACAGAGAAGGTTTCTCAATACTGCCTTACTTACAGTGTGTTAAAGCCCCAAGCAAGATAATTAATGTAGAAGATTTAGCACAGTGATGGGCATAGTATAATCCTTCAAGTGCATTATCCATTATCGCAGGTATCATCATTGATCTCAAGGTGAGAGACAGCTGAAAGAGCCTTGAGCTTTATTTCCTCCAACCAGCAGAGAGCTGGCTCAGAGGCAAGAGGGATTTGGTGACAGACAAGACAGCGACAAGAAAAGATCTGACATGGATCTGCATAAAGATTGACAGAGGCATTTCATTTCAGATTGGGAGATGGCTGTAATTCATGCTCAGAGAAGTAGGCAATTTTCATAGGCCACAGAGAGGCACAGTCTTGAAGTAAGTCAGCAAATGAGGGTTAAAAATGAAAAGGCAGGGCCGGAGATTTAGCTCAGTGGTTCCAGTGCCTGCCTTGCAAGCACAAGGTCTGAGTTCGATCCCAGTGCGCACATAACAATACTAGGCATGGTGACTCACACCCACCAGCAATCAATACCACATAGCACAATGCTGGGCGTGGTGACTCACGCCCACCAGCAATCAGTACCACATACCATAGTGCCAGGCTTGGTGGCAAATGCCTGTAATCCCAGCACTCGGGAGGCAGAGGCAGGAGGATTGCTGAGTTCGAGGCTTGCCTGGGCTACATAGTGAGCTCAGGGCCAGTCTGAACTGCAAAGCAAGACCCTGTCTCAAAAAGAAAAAAAAAAGGCAGAAAATGGGAATAAGGGAAAGAAAGGATCCAATTATTGGAGAGGGAAGCATGCTCTGGTGTCAAGCAGGGAACAGGAAGAGCATGATATGTCTAGAGACAGGAAGATCCCAGCATCTGCATAGGGTCCCTAGTAGGGCTCAATCTTTAAAGGCAATTAGAAATACAGATGGTGCCAGAAGACTGGAAGCGTACATAGCAAAAAGAAACACAGGAGAGATATCTAGCATCTTTCTGGAAATTCAAAATCAGATGCTGTAGCAAAGATCTGGGAAGAATATTAATTGTAAAAACGATCATGGACATGAGAGGAAAAAAAGGATAGTAGTTGGGAAGGAAAAAGTACTCAGAGATAAAACAGAAATTGAGTTACCATAATTGAGTCTGTTTCCCAGTTAGTCTCAAAGGAAATGTATCAAAATAAATAATGATATGAGTCATGGTTTAAAAATAGGACCAGATACATCATTATCTCCTGATGTTTGCCAAAGGTATCTATTTTCTGAGCAGCACTTGGTGGCTCCTCTTGAAGATTCCTGCAAAGACTTATAAACAAAGGAAGGAGACTAAGAAATATATGTGTCTATATTCTGGGATAACCACAATGTTGGTTATCCCAGAAATCCTTTCAGGGTATCATCAATTTCAGAAGTTCCCACATAGCTGAAGTAATTTGAATGCTTCTCCTACAACAAGCCTTGTTTCCGCCAGTAACTATAACCCAGCAACAGAGAAACCACTCTTCATACCATTTTCAAAAATTGTTTAAAACTGATGGCAACAAAGGAAGATGAGCACAGAAGCTAAGGCACTGACTGAGTATCCTGGTCAAGTCAGTCACCCTAAGGCAGCTGTCATCAGGGGGCTAAGGAGTAAACGGAAGATGGTAGTATGAGATTCCAATCCAAAGACTGCTTTGGGTTCTCTTCTTGCTTCTAAAGGTAAGTAACATCTGATTACTTCATATCCACACTATCTGTTTTGTTAAATCTTTGAAAAAGATTAGACACTCAATGGCAAAATCACTGAAGCTCAACTCAGATAACTTTTTACTATATAAATCCCTATTGTTTAAATGTGTTAATTACTCCAAGTCAGTTGGAGCAGGTTGAACTGTTATACTTTAGTGGACCGCAGACAGAGGAATCTTTTTATGTAAAGATTATTTGCTTCTGTGACCCTTGGTGTTCTTTGGAAATGTCTTCAGCTGCACGGGAATACATCCTGAGTTTCTTGCCTCTGTCACCTTTCATCATCAATATTTATTCTTACAGTTTTTACTAATGGTATCTGTTTTTTTCTCTTTGGCCATATATATATATATATATGTATATATATATATGTATATATGTATATGTATATGTATATTCATATATACATATATATACATATATATATGTATATACATATACATACACACACACACATACAGTAAAATGCAGCTTTTAAACCTAGCCTGGTCACTACTGGCAGTTTTCACTTCTATTTCAACCATCAAGTTTTGCTAAAATTATACAAATATCCATGTTTTATTTACCTTCCAAGAAAAAAAAATCAAAGAATATTTTTAAAGGGCCAGAAGTGTTGTAGAAACTAGAATAGATAGGGTATCCTGGAGTGTGATTATAAATTAAACTGCCCCCTTTGCTTTCTAAAGAATAAGTCAATAACTAACATCAGAAAACCACCCCAGCTGCTTTATACTTTTATCTTGGAATACAATACCTCTATTGTGGAGAGGGCACCACTTGCTCAGAAATATAATTAAAAGTAGATTTCCTTTCAGCTTCCATGGTGATAATACAGTCACGGTGGGAATCAAGATTCAGAGTCAGTTGGGTGAAGCTTCCCAGGAGCAAAAGAACACATTCAGGCCATTACCAGCACGGAGGATTTCGGCCCGCTGACGGTCCCCACCCCACCCAGAGCTGCATCTGTAGGACTCACGTCGCAGACCCCGGGTGCCATTCCCCGCTCAGAGGACTGTGATATGCCAGCCGGCCCCCACTCCACCCCGGAGCTGCGCTGTGATGACACAGGCTAGAGAGGAGCCCGGAGCCATTTCCTGCATCCCTCCACACCTGAGCTGCACTGAGAGACCAGGCAAGATAAAAAACAAGGAAATCTAGCTTCTGTTCTGCCATCTACTCCTAGATCCCTCTGTTCACCTCTTGTCTCCACACCCTCTCCTATCTTCCTGTCAGAACCAATACCCAGAAGTAAAAGACTCTTAGGCTGCCCTATCTCTTCTCCTGTACTATTATAAGAAGGTGTGCAAAGTCTCCAGTGGTCTTATAGCATACAGTTGGCACTGTTTTATATATGCCCTTTTATCCTCTGTTACCCGCTGGTATATATGAGGCTCTCAAGTCTAGGTGATCTTTATAAATCTGCTAAGCCTATTTCATTCTCCTTGTCTCCCTACCTCCCTGACTCCCCAGTGACCTTTTATTCCCAAAGGGTTCTGGGGGTACATTTACAATCTACATGTTGTATACACATTGCTGATTAATTCTAAATTTTGGCTTATGGACATAGAGGTAACTCATAAGCTCAAAGTCTTCAGAATAGAAATTAATAAAACTTTTCATTTTATTTACTGTTTAATACTGATATTGGCACTGATTGTATTATGGTAACAAACAGGATGTGATTGTTCTGTTCAAAGACCTCCCATGATGTGTCAGAACTGAGAACTCTCAAGGGTCATTACAGATTCAAGGAGGACAACCCAGGAAGGAGCCACTTCCAAAGGGCCCCAGATAATCGAAAAAAAGAGACCTGCAACAAACACTGCCATGTATGTCATCAGGCAAGGAATTAAACAAATAGCATTAGTAACAACAAAAGAATAGAAGTGAGAAAATATACAAAAAAACAGACACAAAGACCACCACCACAGGGAAATTCAGAGAAAATGGAAATAGAACAAACTGAAACTCAAACACCAGGACTCTTGGAGATGGTAACTAAAGCAGATCTAGTAAAGTGGAAATCAGAACTCATCTATGAGATCAAAACAGAGATACTCTCCACAGTGAAAGACATCATTAAAGAAGAGATCAGTGAGATGATAGAATGGAACCTTTTCAACAGCTTCAAGCAGAGCTCCAGGTGATGATGAAGGAGAATGAAAGCTTGCGAAGTAGGATGAATGAAGCAGAGAACCAAATCCCAGACCTAGAGGACAGAATAGCAACCAATGAGCAGGAAAGACATAATGTATGGAAAAGGGGAAAGGACCATGAGAAAACAATCCAACAGCTTCTAGATGACTCAAAGAAAAATAACATAAGACTGATTGGAGTCACTGAGGAAGCAGGAGACAGTGCAAAAGACAAAAAAAAAAAACGTGTCAGAGATAATGGCAGAAAACTTCAAGGAAAAGAAATGGACTTGCAGATAAAAGAGGCCTATCAGACTCCAAAACGCCGTGATATAAAAATATCTACACCTAGACGTATAATTATCGAGGTTCCAAATACACAACACAAGAATGAAATACTGAAAGCAGTGAGAAAAAGGAAGAAAATCACCTACAAAGGGAAGCCCATTAGGATCACAGCAGACTTTTCAACACAAACACTCAATGCAAGGAGAGCCTGGAGGGAAGTATTTCAAGCATTACAGGAAAACAACCTCCAACCTAGACTGTTGTATCCTGCAAATCTATCTTTCAGAATAGACGGGGAAATAAGATACTTCCATGATAAAGAACAACTGAAAAACTTCGCAAATATGAAACCTGCACTCCAAAACATTGTGAAGAACATCTTGGAAAAAAAAAACACAGAAAATTCCATACCCACGAGACCCAGGAGAGTGAACTCACTGTGGCAAACAAGAAACTAAAGAGAAAAGGGGAAAAGCAAGGAAGAAAAGAACCAAGAACAGGGAAACATGGCAGCTCTGAGTATATCCATATCAGTCAAACCATTAATGTCAATGGACTCAATGGGGCAATTAAAAGATACAGACAAGCAGATTGGATCAAGAAGCAAGATCCTACAATCTGCTGCATACAGGAAACACACCTAATTCAGAAGGAAACCCACAGACTGAAAATAAAGGCTCGGAAAACAACCCTCCATGCCATAGGAAATGGCAAAAAAGCAGGAGTGGCTATCTTGTTTGCAGATAAACTAGATTTCAAACCCAAACTGATTAAAAGAGATAAAGAAGGTCACTATATTCTCATACAGGGAACTATCCAAGAGAAAGAAATAACAAATATTTATTAAATAATCATAAATATTTACGCTCCAAACTCGAATGCACCCAACTACATAAAACAAACATTAGTGGACATGAAAAGCCAGATAACCACGAATACAATAGTAGTAGGGGACTTCAATACTCCACTGTCACAAATTGACAGATCAACTGGACAAAGAGTCAATAAGGAAATACTTGAGCTAAATCTAACTTTTGAGCAAATGGACTTATTAGATGCCTACAGAATATTTCACCCTACAAAGCCAGGGTATACCTTCTTCTCAGCTGCTCATGGATCATTCTCCAAAATAGATCACATGCTTGTTTATAGAACAGGCTTAAGTAAATGCAAAGAAATCGAAATCACCCCCTACATACTATCAGACCATAGTGCCCTGAAACTGGAGCTGAATAGCACAAGAAATTCCAAGATCCTCACAAACACATGGAAACTGAATAACACTCTGTTGACCAACCAATGGGCCACAAAAGAGACTAAAGAAGAAATTAAACAGTTTCTACAACTAAATGACAACCCCAGTACAACATACAGGAACTTATGGGACACAATGAAAGCAGTTCTACGAGGGAAATTCATAGCAATGAATGCCTACACTCAGAAAATAGAGCAAACTGAAATAACCTAATGATGAACCTCAGCCAATTAGAAAAAGAGAAACAAGACAAACCCAGAGCTCATACTAGGGAGTAAATTATTAGGATCAGAGCAGAAATTAATGCAGTGGAGACAAAGAGAACAATACAAAGAATCAATGAATCAAAGAGTTGGTTCTTTGAAAGGATAAATAAAATCAACAGATCCTTAGCCAAGCTTATCAAACAAAGAAAGGAAAAGGCTCAAATCCATGCTATAAGGAATGAAAATGGTGAAATCAGCACAGATCCAGAGGAAGTCCAAAGGATAATAGAAACATACTTTGCAAATTTTTACTCCAAAAAGATGAAAAATCTAGAGGAAATGGATAGATTCCTAGACACATATGAACTTCCAAAGCTGAACGAAGAGGATATAATAATGTTAAAAAACCTGATAGCAATCTGGGAAATTGAAAATGTAATAAAAAACCTACCAACAAAGAAGAGCCCTGGTTCTGATGGCTTCACTGCTGAGTTTTATAAAACTTTTAAAAAACAGTTAATGCCTGTACTCCTCAATCTTTATTTTTTTTTTTTTTGAGACAGGGTCTCGCTTTGTAGTTCAGTCTCGCTCTGAGCTCACTATGTAGCCTAGGCAAGCTTTGAACTCAGCAATCCTCCTGTCTCTGCCTCCCCAGTGCTGGGATGACAGGCGTGAGCCACAATGCCCTGCACTGTGGTATGTGGTATTGATTGTTGGTGGGCGTGAGTCTCCACGGCCAACATTGTATGTGGTTACCAGGGATCGAATTCAGGACCTTGTGCTTGTGAGGCAGGCACCGGAACCAGTGAGCTAACCCTCTGGCCCCCTCCTCAATCTTTTAATGAAATCCAAAGGGAATTAGTACTCCCCAAATCATTCCTTGGAGCAACCATCACCTTGATTTCAAAGGCAGAGAAAGATCCCACCAAAAAAAGCAAACTACAGGCCAGTCTCTCTAATGGACATTGAAGCAAAAATCCTCAACAAAATACTGGCAAACAGAATACGAGAGTTATCAAGAAAATCCCACACCCCAATCAAGTTGGGTTTATCCCAGGGATACAAGCTGGTTCAACATACTTAAATCAATCAATGTAAAACACTATATTAACAGACTTAAGGTCAAAAACCATATGATCATCTCAATAGATGCAGAAAAAGTCTTTGACAATATCCAATGCCCATTCATGATCAAAACCCTACAGAGAATTGGAATAGATGGACTTTTTCTCACTCTGATACAAGCTATTTATGAGAAACCAACAGCCAGCATCATACTTAATTGGCAAAAACTGAAACCTTTTACACTAAGATCAGGAATAAGACAAGGATGCCCACTGTCACCACTCTTATTCAATATAGTACTTGAAACATTAGCCATAGCAATCAGGCAAGACAAAAATATAAAAGGAATAAAGATAGGAAAGGAAGAAGTTAAACTGCCATTATTGCTGATGATATGATACTCTAGAGGATCCTAAAAACTCAACCAAAAGACTGCTAGACTTAATTACCAAATTTAGTAGGGTTGCTGGATACAAGGTCAACATTAAAAAATCAGCATTTTCTCTAAACAAACAACAGACTCACTGAAAGAGAAATTGCTGAGTCAATCCCTTTCACAATAGCACCCAGAAAAATGAAATATCTAGGAATCAGTATAACAAAGGAGGTGAAAGACCTCTATGCTGAAAACTATAGGACTCTGAAAAATGAGATAGAAAAGGATATCGGAAAGTGGAAAGACATCCCTTGTTCCTGGGTAGGGAGAACCAACATCGTCAAAATGGCTATACTTCCACAACTACTATACAGATTCAATGCAATTCCAATTGAAATCCCAACACTATACTTCACGGAGCTAAAGAAAATAATACAAAAATTCATCTGGAGCCACAAGAGACCTAGAATAGCAAAAACAATTCTAAGCAACCACAACATGGCAGGGGATATTACACTCCCCAACTTAAAACTCTACTGTAAAGCCACTGTGATAAAAACTGTGTGGTCCTGCCAGAGTAACAGACCCAAGGGCCAGTAGAATAGATTAGAAAATCCAGACACAACCCCAGATACATTAAGCCACCTTATCTATGACAAAGGAGCCAAACATCCACAATGGAGGAAAGACAGCCTCTTTAACAAATGGTGCTGGAAAAACTGGGCTTTAATCTGCCAAAAACTAAAGCTAGACCTATCTCTTTCACCATGCACAAAAGTAAATTCACAATGGATTTGAGACTTGAACATTTAAACAGAAGCAATAAACCTGCTAGAAAACAGGTTAGGTAAAACTCTCAGAGACATTGGCTTAGGCAGAGACTTCATGAATAAAACCTCTATAGCACAAGAACTAGCAGAAAGAATCAACAAATGGGATCTCATCCTACTAAAAAGCTTCTACACAACAAAAGAAATCACTGGTACCACTAAAAGACAACCAACAACATGGGAAAGTTTTCACTAGCTTTTTGTCAGACAAAGGGCTATTATCTACAATATACAAGGAACTTAAACAAATCAGTCTCCCCAAGTTTAAAGACTCAGTTAAAAATGGGCATCTGAAATGAACAGACACTTCTCAGAGGTAGAAGTCAAAGCAGCCAAGAAGCATATGAAGAAATGTTTGACATCACTGGTCATTTGAGAGATGCAGATGAAAACAACACTGAGATTCCATCTCACTCCACAAAGAATGGCCGCTATTACAAAATCAACCAACAATAAATGCTGGCAAGGCTGTGGGGAGAAAGGACCCCTTCTCCACTGCTGGTGGGATTATAGACTTGTGCAACCATTATGGAGATCTGTGTGGAGATTCCTAAGAAAACTAGGACTAGGGGTCCCGTTTGACCCTGCTATCCTGTTAGGAATATATCCAAAGGAATTTAAAAAATCAGATTGGAAAGACAGATGTACACTTCTGTTCATAGCAGCTCAGTTCGTGATAGCCCAATCTTGGAAACAACCCAAATGCCCATCAACTGGAGACTGGATAATGAAGATTTTTAATGGAGTATTACTCTGCCATAAAGAATGACAAGACTGATTCATTTATGTGCAAATGGAGACACCTGGAGAACACACTAATAAGTGAAATAAATAGAACACAGATATGCAAATACCAGATCTTTTCTTTGATATAAGTACCTGTGGAGGTAAAGGAGCTCTAGAACGTATGATAGTTTCTGTAATATCCAAAAGGAATTTGGTATGGGAACCTAATGAGGGGAAGGAATAAATATGATTTGGAAAAAAATAAAAGAGAATGTATATAGGGGGTGGGGAGGGGGTGGATGGGCAGGCGTTTGAGAAAAAATGAGAATTGACCTGTGTCACATATTGATACAAATTTCCCAATGTTTTGTGTGATTGTGAACTGTGTATATAATGTACCAATAAAGTTTACTGAATAATGAAAAAAAAAACACATTCAAATGCCTTCTACCTGGTTCCCTCACAGTTTATTCATGAATTTGGGGGAATAAAATCACCCCATGTGTGGATACGTTCAAGGAAATTATGTTGATATGTTCAGATTCAGGTAAGTACCTGAAGCCCTAAATTAAAGTGAGTATAAGGCCCTAGGAATTCATGTCTCCTGACTGCCATTTTCTCCTGGGGTTTTAAGACTCATATTTTATCTTTAGCATCCTAAAATGATGGATTTGAGTTTTGCTGCAACTTCTTAGTCATTGTAAAGCTCATTAAAACAGAAGAAAATCTAAAAGTTAGCTTTAGGTGCTGATGTGTACAAATGTATTTTGTACATTATTTTGGAAAGAAAGAGGTTTGAAGCAATTATTCACCATTATGAAAGAAAAATATTTTTTCCTGATAGCTACCAAGAGTTTCCAGGAAAATGTTTTTATATATGTAGGTTTGTCTACATGACTATCTATCTGTGCTGAACATTACACAAAGAAATGCCATTCAAAATTAGTTATCTATACATTATTAAATAAGAAGTTATAGATTGCTATGGCATATATGTAGATGATCCCCAGAGCCTCATGTAGTCATAAGTGGGGCCATTATGGAAGTGGCTGGACCTAGAGCATGTGCTGCTGGGATTGCTTCCTGGTGTGATCCCAGGATTAAGGCTGCCCCACCCTGGCTGTGAACATCAGTGCACTGGATGAGACATAAAAGTGAAAGAGGGTTGATTCTTGTGGTTTGTCACTTGCTGCTTGCTGTCTCCCACTTGCCTGCCTTGCTTTGCCATGGACTAGTTCTCCAATACCATATCCCTCTGCCTTGGAGCCAGCCAACTATGGACTAAGTCTTCTACAATAAACTACAATAAATCATTCCTGCTTTTACTTTGGGTGTTGAATAGACAAAATCTCAGCAACTAAATAAGTGACTAGAACACAGATCAAACACCTACATTTTTGCATCCATATAAAATGCTCTATTTTCTGTGTAAATTCCATTAAGGAGTTAAGTTAGAACTCAATATTTAAGAAAAGAAAATTCTTAAAAATTGACTGCACATGCTTCTAATTAAATAGGAAAATTACAATTTTTAAATTGATATAACTTTGTAATTTCCTTTCATAATATCATTGTTATAATTTTTAGGGACATAATTTTGTCCCCAATTGTTTCATAATTTATTTTTTAACCATATGTATTAAAATTTGTAAATGGGCTGTTAACTTCCTATTATAGGTAATTACCTTAATATTATTCAGATTTAATTTCATTCTAATCTCCTAAGTATTTTTATACAATCTTTAGGAAAAGTAATGTTAGGATCATATTCTTCTTACAGTTTTGTAAACATTTAATGCCTAGTAGTTTATTTTTGCATGACTTTAAATTTTATTTGACAAACATGACACATGCTGACAAAAATATTTCACATCAGAATACATTCTTTAAAATCACCTACCCTGGGCCAGAGGGTTAGTTAGCTCAGTGGTTCTGGCACCTGCCTCACAAGCGCAAGGTCCTGAGTTCGATCCCTGGTAACCACATACAATGCTGGGCATGGAGACTCACGCCCACCAACAATCAATACCACATAGCACAGTGCCAGGCATAGTGGCTCACTCCTGTCATCCCAGCACTCGAGAGGCAGAGACAGGAGGATTGCTGAGTTCGAGACTTGCCTGGACTACATAATGAGCTCAGAGCCAGCCTAAAGTACAAAGCGAGACTCTGTCTCAAAAAATAAAAAAATAAATAATACAATAAAATAAAATCACCTACCCTTTCCAATTACTCTTATTATTGTATATATACAATATACTCTTATTATTGTATATATACTTGAATAAATATCTCTGTACTTCAAGAATCAAAATTCATTAAAATTAAATTTAATGAATAAAAACCAAATAATATTTAAGAGTTCTAATAATTATGTCCTAAAATTAGGAATAAAATATGCTTTACTAAATAATTCTTAATCATTTTATTTCAAAGCATTTAAATACAACTCACTTTAAGTGTGGGTGAAATAATGCATAATATGCATTATCTTATTTTTTACATATGTAAAATTAAAGAATCTTAATCAGACACCATAAATTTGGAAATAATTTCCCAGTAATCAAAGCATAAAAAATTGTATTGAAAAGGAGATTTTTTTCACATACAATGAAAAAAATACTTCACAGTATAAATTTCTATCAGATTTTGGAATTTGGTATGATGTCATTTTTTAAAGAAATACTAATGCTCTGACTACTTTTGAGTGTTCATGGCGAAGAGGGTGTCCTACTGCTTAGGGTAGATGTAAGTACTGACACATTCCTGTTCCCTGGGCTCACCTAGACCACGCTCAGTATTCCCATCATGCTCCCAGCCTTACGCAAATCCAAGAAAACATCTCCAACACACTCAAGTGGAACTCAAAAGGTTTTCTAAGGAAATTTTACTAAGAAACAAAAGTAAATAATATGAGGTCACAGAAGATTTACTTGGAGGATAGAAATACAAACGAAGACAATCTTAGCTGCATAGAGGTTTAAAAGTGGTGTGGATGCTGAACTGCATTCTAAAGTTCAAGGGAAAGAGGAAGGTAGGGGAAAGTAAAGAAGGGAAAGAAAAAATTTGATCACAAAAACAAAAAAAAAAAATGGAACTGAAGTTTATATACCTAGGGCACAGAGGGTTGGTTGTAGAGGCGAGTCCAGAGAAATGGGAAAAATTTAAAACTAAAATAAAATAAAATTCAAGTCATTTCTACATAAACAAACTTAGGAAGTGCAAATGTTTGACCTTAGCCTAACAGTTGATGTAGCAACTGGGAAAATTCAAAGCAACTTTTCTGAAAGGCTTTGTTTATATAGAGATAGAAATGGATACATTTTTGTCACAATAAGTGAGAGATTTCGTGCATTAAAATTGTCTTTCCAATATACACATCCTGAATCCCATTTTATGACCAGGTACGTTTGTCAACTTTGATTTTGTTCCACATCACATAGTTACATGTTTTAGTAATTTCTATTACTGTTATAATCTGATAACAGTCTTTCTAGAAGACATATTAAATTCTCCAAATAAAATGATGGCATAAACAATTTCAGTATCTGGAAAGTTTAAAAATTCTAATCCCTCAAAGGGAAAACAAATCTGTAGTCCAGGTTCTGCCAAACTGCCTTTGGGGACCTGAGACCATTGCAATGGACCATATCAAGTTTTTCCATTTTAAAAAGTGACTAGAAAATAAAACACCAAACTTATCAGAATGAACTTTAAATAGTGAAATGAATTTTGCTGTACAAAATTATGTGTCAGTGGGTATCAAGTAAAATATCTTTTACTATGTCTTGATAAATTCATTTTGAAATGAAAGGCCTCAGTCTATCTGCCCAAGGATGCTGAATTTGAAAGACAAACTAAAAAGTCACCCCTAGAGGGACCAAATATTACCCTTCGGATCCTTTTGCACACTTATTTTTCTTTTACCACTCATTCCTGAGAGTAAATGCTGAATTATGCATTCACATGTCAGTACCATCTATATCTGTATTTATATAAATGCTTCTTAAATTTGACGTAACAATTTGAAAAAAAGGTTACATGGAAAAATATTTCACTCTGTAAATTCAAGTTTACTCAGGATTTAGCTAAATTTTATAAATTGAATCAACCCTCAATGCTAATGAGACTCACTCTTAGACAAGAACACCAGCTTGGAGGTAAAGGATCAAAGGGAACTCAAGAAATATTTTGGACAAGCTCTTATTTTAATATTTATTTTAAATTATTCAGAAACTGTGCTAAGACAAGAAAAAAGGTTTTTGAGTCAACTGAATTGCTTTCATCCTGGAACACAACTAAAATCAAAATGAGTTAAAAGTGCATGCTAACATTATCAGAGAGTCCCTGCGTTAACCTCCCAATGCAATGTTTTATGTATGAACAGCAAAATATTGTTAGGAGGTATTTTTCCCTTGTAGATTTTCAAAGTTTTTGGAGCCAAGATATTTCCAAAGGGAACCAAAATAGATTGACATTCTTTGATGGTCATGCTGGTAAGAGGAGAGGTAGATACAGTATATGTTCATTTCCTTCATTAAAGGAAACATTGGTATTAGTCTTGGGCTACATATTTTCTCAGTGCGGCTACTTACACTAAATTATCTACTTTTTATATAGAAATTGCTAAAGTGCAGTTGAAATTGTCTTCTATGAACTACATAGGTAGTCTTAGAAAGTAAAAGACACAACTTTTAATGGTGTTTCTTTCATACTATTTTTTCTCAAATGTAAACAGTGACAACTAGTGAGTCTTTAGGTTTTACTGTGTAATAAAAAGAGAAACAAACACTGTATTTGAAACTTAGATATTTTCATTGGCCTATTTAAAGAGTAAGAAATATTTACATTTTCTATTAGTTTCCTTTACATAAATTCTTAACTGAATTTGCAAGCCTTCTAAGATGCCTTTTTTTGACAGTACTGGTAATTGAACCCAGGGCCTTTGTGCTGAGCTACATCTATGGCTTTGTAAAAATTTTTATTTTGAGATAAGATCTTCTAAGTCACGTGTTGCACAGGCTGGGCTTGACCCTGCTTTCCCCAGCCTCAACATCCCAAGTGCTAGAATTACACATGTGCACTACCATACACAGCAAGAATATTTTGTTCATATACAGCAAAAGGAAGGTAAAATTCACATTATTTAGTACATAACTAAGAATTATGATCTGCAAACTGGACATGGTGGCACACTTTTGTAATCTTAGTACTTTGTAGGCTGAGGTAGGAGGACCACAAGTTCAAGTTTGACCTGAGCGAACTAAATGTCAAAGCCAGACCCAGCCTCAAACTAGAAATTTTGAACTGTTTTTAGATTTAGTCCCTCGGGAGAACTTTGAGTTCTACTCTAGTAGTTAAAAAAGTTGTCACAAATTTGATTTATTTATTCATTGTTTCCTCCTCTTTTTGAAACACAGAGTAAATTAGATAAAACCAGCGTGGGTGATTAAATGAGACCAAATCAAACTAATAAGTGTTTATGAGTCACTATGTTTAGATTTATCCCTTATTTCAAATAGAGTAGTTCTTGTTACCTAGAAACCCACCAGCAAGTTGAGTTTGTTCAGAAACTGTCAGGAGGGAGGAGGACTCATGCTAACTGTATGTGCTGAGTTATTAGCCAAGAATCTTTAAACCTTAGCGTGGAGAGCTTTTCAGCTGTGGTAAACATTTTATGTGTACTTATTTTATCTTATTTTGGTCTCTCCAGATATTTTCTATTTGCTCTGAGTCTCCCCAGGTGAGCTTATATGGAGAAGAAATAACAAAATATGATTGATCAGTCATTTTAATTGAGCAGTCAGAGAAAGCGAAAGACACAGCCAAAAGAGAAAGTGGATATTAACTGCTTCAAAATAGCCTTAGATCTCAATAACCCAGATATACTTGTGGTAGAACGGTTCTCCTCCCTTCCCAGAATCCTTTCCTGTAACAGTCCACATGGAAGCACAAAGCTCATTTTACGATAAAAATACGTCCTGCAATGGAAGATAACTCAGGGACAGAGCACAGAATTTGAGCACACCCGGAGCTTTTTTTCTAGGCCCTCGTGTACAAGCTAAAGACAGAAGGAGAGTGAGTGGTCTCTGGCCTCAAGCAACTTAAGGGCTCAGGAGAAACGTGGTGCGCGTGACAATGTGAGTTGGACACCATGCTGTTGTATGCACAGTGCATCACGACACAGCATGCATGTTTAGAAATCGGACCTATAGCCCTGCACCTGGACTCACCATCCTGACTTTTCTCAGGGATGGGTAGCTCTCTACTCACTGCTTACCAAATGCTCCTTATTTTGTCTTCTGTTGCTAAGCTGTTCATCATGAAGAGCAGGTCCGCTACAAAAAGTATCTCACAAAATTTTGATAAAATAACTTTGGCAGGAAAGAAAGTCCAGACTGTTTCTAAAGTCTCTAAGTCTTCTAATCCTTACTAATGGCGATTTACATTTTAGAGAAAGAATGCCATTCTTCTAAGTGGATATTCTGTTTTTGAAACCAAAAGGTGTTTATAATGGCTGCCCAAACTTCAATCTTCTAGTGATTTTCTGAATTTTCATTATCCAATCATCACACGATGTAAACAAGAAATTATCTCAAAACTCTGAGTTAAAGCATAATCAGGAGCACAAAACACTGATAAAACAAACCAAACACACTGCGAACTTAGGGAGTCCCAACAGCAGTGTAAGCAGCACATGGCACACAGGCTTCACTGACCTGAGGAGATGTCAGTTTGGCTCATCTTGGTCTGCGTGACGTTGATGCGGACGCCCACCTTGCTCTCCATCAGGTCAATCTCCACGTTGCCCAGGTCATCCCCAAAGTGACTGAAGAGCAGGAGGCCATTGGGGTTCCAAGTCCTGAACTGGAAACTGACTGAAAACAGGTCCTGTTCAGGCCGTCCGGGCACCTCCAGGTAACTGGTCGCATTGAAAAAGACAGGCACTGTGTAGGGCTCCACACAAGAGAAGCTCAAGTTTCCCTGAGAAACACAGAGAGAGAGAGACAGATTTTGAGGTCATGTGGAACAAAATAAGCATGCAGATAAGTGCATAAAGTAGAGAAAAGAAGCATGCAGGTAAGTGGCACAAGCCAAAGCCGCACCTGCCCTGTGCCACACAGCATGGTGCTGCAGTGTGGGTTCACGGTCAGGGGGCAGGCTCATCAGGCATCCCGGAGTGAGACCCAGCATCATGCAACAGCTGGTCACCAGGGCAAGGGTGGTCACGCATAACACACTGTCCCGACTGTCTGGGCTGACCGTGGCAAGCACCGAGCACCTGTGTGTGAGGCTTCAGGATGAACCACAGAACCTTTGCAAGACAGTGCTACAGGCCTGATGGTGGGAGCACCCGAGCTGCGGAGAGCCAGGCCCTCATTCTCTTTGGTATGGCAGTGCCAGTCTCCACCAGCCCATGAGGCCTCTAGTCACCATAGGAGCTACTGTGTACTTATTTGATAACTATGTTTTGGCCTGACATTTTGCAGCAAATATCTTTGGGTTTAACTACATAGCTACTATCTATGGCTTGATATTAACTATTTAATACCTATATAACATACCTGATTTTTTTTTTTTTGAGACAGGGCCTTGCTTTTGTAGTTCAGGCTGGCCCTGAGCTCACTATGTAGCCCAGGCAAGCCTTGAACTCAGCAGTCCTCCTGTCTCTGCCTCCCGAGTGCTGGGATTACAGGTGTGAGCCACCATGCCCAGCATACCTGATTAGTTTTTAACCAATTCAAAACTCATCAAAGTTTTTATATTTTTGTTTATATCACCATGCATGAATGCTCACACAACAATCCATACACTTACAGGTTGATATAAACATTCACACACACACACACACACACACTAAATTATATATTCCACTACCTACTGTTCCTATAAAGATCTGAGAATCTACATTTGCTTCTTATTGCTTTGATCTGACTTTAATATTTAAAGGAGCATAATTTAATGACATTTTTATCAGGTTTTTCTCACACACCTCACACATACAGCTATGCACACACACACACATGTGTTACAATAGCACATATATTTCACAGGTGTTCGGCTATTCCATTTTAGCGTACTGACTACTAAGGCATGATGCCTCTCTGAACTAATATTCAAATTAAATTTCTCTGTTCCTTCACAGATTACTTTTAAAGGCTTGCTTCCATCAATGAAAAGAACCACCCTTGTATACCAGCTGAACTGCTGTGTTGACCACAGATTTGTGTTACAAGGACTGACTCTCAGAGAAAGCGAAGATTGTTTCTGACTCTCAAGGTGGCATACAGTGGGGAACTGTGTGGGGTGGGGAGAGGAGCTGGAAAAGTGCCACGTCAGTTCTCTAAAATATCAGGATCTAGCATCTTTGAAAAGTTTCTATATAAATATTTTCCCTGGTATGGCTGCTTAGAAAATGTCCTACTTATTTCTGTCAAGTCGAAAATTTTCAGTGCACATGTGTACTTTGATTCAAGAGTTTATACTATGTCTGCCCATGCAATTATTTGTTAAAATACAATATATTTTTAGAGCATCTGTATTTTATGGAATATTTCTGCTATTTATTTACATTTGAAACTGCATTTACAGTCAGACTATAAGTTGCAATTACAGTTATTTTGGAATGAGTCTCCATAGCACAGTTCTCTGTAGTTCGAGTACTGAACAGATATGTCTCAGGACCCCCAGCACAGTCTGGGCAGAAATAACATTTTATCTCTGCCTAAAGGGTTATGGCAAGTGAGGCAGCCTGTGCCTTTCTTCTTTAAGCAACAATTTTTGAAAGAAAAAGGAAAGAAACAGGAGGATTCTGGTGCCATTTCTTCCAGAGCTTAATAGAGTGTGTATACGTACACACAATGTGTGTGTATTTGTATGTTACATGTGAGAATTTTATAGGTAAAAATAACTTATTATAGAAGAAGACCATAACCTCAGAAGTCACATTTTATGAGTCATCAGTCTACATAGATGACAGAGTCACCTACAAAGTTATTACTCCAGGTGAAATCTTACTATTCTCATCTAAAAAGATTTAATTTTTCTTGCAAAATTTTACTCAGATTAATGTACATATTTATAACATACCTAATCCATGTTGCCTATAAATGAAGCTATTACTACTCTTCATGAGAAAATTTTATCAGAGTTGAAATTTTAATGGATGTTAATTTATCATTATTTTATACTGTTAAACCTAATATATCCAGCATTAAATATTTTATGACCATGCAGTGACTGTTCAACACTCCATACAAAACAAATACCACTTTGATGATTCTTATGGACCAGTATCTTGGCGTGCTGAATCTTACCACATTGGATGGCTCTAGCTTCTTCCTCCTGGCAAGATCTGTGATGTTGATCCCATTGTAGTTAATGCTTTCCATGCAGCCTTTAAAATTCTTTCTACTGCTGGAACTTGGCTTTCCAGAGAAAGGTACGCCTCCAAAAGTTATCTTGGAGAAAAAAATTAAATGTAAATATCTATCCTGCATTACATAAGTGACAAAATGTTATGAATACTGGCAAGTCCAAATATCTTTATCTCAGTCAAAATATGCAAACATTATGGTATTTTATCTACTAAATCTTCTACACATTATGTTATTGTTGAAGTGCAAAATGGAATCATTAATTCTGAAAATCGTAACTCGAGCAATAAAATAGCAACAATCCCTTGCATTTTTTCTATGCAAAGGAATTTTATATATTTTATTGAGAACGTTTTAAAAGATTTTACCCAGTAAAGTTTTTTTATGAAGCAGTATTAAGCATGTTTTTCATGTTTATCATTCAAAGGCATATCATCAATAAATGCCTCTAGTAATCTTCTAGATAACGAATGCTAATAAAATAACTTAATAAAAATGCACCCCAAAGCAAAGAATATTATATTTATTCTCTGCAATCTTATTATAGTTTCATGACTAGTAAAGTCAAAAAGTTCGTTATATTTTTTTCAAGTATAAAAAGTAACTCAAAAATATCATTAGTATATTGATTAAAAACTCCTTAGGAACTGGGGCCTATGGGTTGAACACTATATAGAGATATTATAGGTCTTTCAAATTGTACCCTAACGCTATCTCAAATACAACTTACTGTGATCCTTTAGGTTCCATTGTTTGTAAAAGGAGCTAAGCATTTTCACCAATTTTTAGCATTATAATATGAAATACACATAATACAATATTATAATATCTAGAGTCTCAGAAATGACATTTCTTACCATTAGTGTACTAGTAAATAAATTCAACTATTAAGTATAGTTATAAAACTGAGATATATAACCAGGACTCTAGCTCTCTTGATATTTTTCCTAAAGACATTATCATCAATTTTTCTTTCAGATTTTTGAAAGTAAAAGTAAGAGTTGAAACATTTTTAAAAGTCAAGATTTCATGTTTGAAACATAAATTATCTTCATGTCTAGCAGGTCATATTCTATTATTTACTGCCATGGCATTTAAAATGCTCAACTACTTCTAGGGAAAGACATAAATTAATTACTGTTTATAAAACAATAAAGAGAAAACTAGATATTACTAACCATTGCTTTACACATTATCTATCTATCTATCTATCTATCTATCTATCTATCTATCTATAATGTAAGTTCAGGGATAGTGAGAGAATGGGAAAGTTGTTAAATAAAGGTTAGGAAACTATAAAAGGAGCAATAAATGCAATATAAGATGGCAGAAGGGTTGGGAAAATATTTTGAAGTTCACTGAGCTATCTTATCAGTTACTCCATACTTGATCCTGATATGATTGATAATAGTTATTGATACTACATGCAGTGTTGTACTTCCTGTTTGCAGTTTTATCCATTACTTGTATCAATTACTTCCACACTCAATATTAATGAAATCTGCCTTATCACACACATCACGTTTTGAGCAATATCTCTAAATAGTAATTTTAAATTACTCGCCTGTGTGCATAATTTATTGATTAGTGGTTTTCATTTTCCTTTGGGATGAATATTAAAATACTTCCGCTTTTTTCTGCTTCAACAACCCTAGATACAGGATCCATGCCATGGAAGGTGTCCTGCCCAAGCACCATAGGCACAGGTGAATAGATTCCTAGTAAAGTGGTTTCTAATTCCAGTTCCTTATGTAAATAGTCGCATGCTATTACATCACTGCCTACTATTTCTAGTTACATATCCCCACTGGGAAAATAAAGTAGTTGGTACATAACATTGTTGGACATTGTAATTATTGTAATTATAAAAGCATGTTGAGGTTGTCAGATCAACAATGTGTCTGTGTCTCTTTGGCTGATCTTAATGATATCCTCATGCAGTAACACTGCCTCTGAATATATCACTGCATTCACAGTTTTATTAGCCAGGAAGTATTTACAAAGTGCAGCATAGATCACTAGCTATCTCTAAGTGTGGTTTCTCTCACCCTCTCTAGGGAAAAATAATGCTTTGCAGCTGCGCACATTGCAACCAAGTCAATAGAAAGCAATGTATCAGTCTCTTTGCAACTCGATTTGGCTTCCTGATATTTAAATGGAAGGACTGTGTGTGACTCCGAGGACTGTCGTTCTCGTGGAAGGAAGCTCTGTCCTTCCTGCTGGCTGGAGTGCACCCTGGAATGTGAGCAGCCTCCTCAGACTGAATCGCAACAGGACAGAGTATCAGCAAGAGAAAAGGGGACTGGCATGGAGCTACCATTTTTACTATGGCCAGCAAAAGGGGCCTGGGTTCCTTTGATATGAAAAAGGCAAAACACGCATCCATTATGTGTCATATATGTATATGTGTGTGTGTGTATATATGGTGATCCTATGTGAAAGCATTGCAAAGCCAGACTTTGAGTTCTGTTTGTTTCATAGGATTGATTTTTCTCCGTAAAGCTAGCCTCTTTACAGTCCTGCTACAAGCAAGGCAGGGACTCTGTGAGCAGAGTTTATTGTGGAAGATAATGGTCTACTGTCCAAAGTGGGTTCAGGCTGGAGTTTGAGGCCCAGCGCAAGCCCAAGCCAAACACCACGTTCCTGTGGCTGGCCTGCCCTTTGATTGCACTGGCTGGAGGAGGAAAATGAAGCAGATCACAGCTGTGTGCCACCATATTGGTGCCAGACAACCACGCAGCTCACAGCCTGATTGCAAATGGCGAGTGGATCATTTCATGGTATAATATGGCTCCTGAGGGGAGAGAGTAAAATCAACTCTGCGGCCATCTCCCGCTAAAAATTTCCATGCTGAATTACAGCAAAGGTGCCAAGATAAACTTTGTGTTTCTTTTATGACACCCATCTCCCGGAATACTGTGGGCATCTGTCATCCACCCTTAGCAGTGGGCACTGGGGCCATTGATACTGGTTGATCAGAACTGATTTTAAATGGAGTCATTAGTGAAAACAAGTCTGTGAGACTTAAAATAGATAAACTACATTACACTGAAAATTAACATTCAGAAACGGCCTGTAAATTTCCTGTCTTACATGCTGTCCAGGTAATCTGCACATACTGTGTCTGCATGACGTGAGTATGATCTAATGATATGTTAATGAGCTCCTCTTTCCCACCCACTGCTCAGTGCTCATCACATGGTGGCAAGAAATCAACTGTGGTGGGTATTTATACTATGAGAACCAAAGAACGCTCTAAATAGGGCATTCCTCCCCTTTTACCCTGTTGATAGCCATTTACCAGCTGGTCTTGCCCTTATGTTTCCTTGACCTTGACCTTAGGCCACTTCTGGATAAAATGAAACAATGTAATTTCAGGTAAATCAGACCCCACGCCTTCTGGTTTTGGAAAGAAAGAACAAAAGGAAGGAAGGAAAGAAGGGAGGGGAGAGGGAGAGGGTGGGAGGGAGGGAAGGAGGACAGTGGAAAGGGAAGGAAGGAAGGAAGGAAGGAAGGAAGGAAGGAAGGAAGG
>PVIC010007706.1:32419-50236 GCA_004025085.1 Thryonomys swinderianus | reverse complement strand
ACCACTTTGGAACCTGAAGGAATGCACATGCTTCCAAGGCCTTCCGAAGCATACCAAATCACAAATTTGAGGGGGAGGTTCAGCCTTCTGAGTTTATCAGGCCCTCCAGGAAATCCTGATACAGTTATAATTTGAGAATGACTGCTGGACCACTTCTCTAAAGACATGGTCATCAGGAAAAAAAATCCTACAGCTCCTGGGCCAGTGGTCCTCTGATGCTAAATGCTTTGAGATTACCATTGGGTTGCTAATGATTTACTCTTTTACAAGAATAATTAGCCAGACAGACCAACAGATTATTGAGGGAAAAAAATGGTCTCACCAAAAAGCAGGGACCAAACAAGCAAAATATATAGATGTGTATATATTAATACAAACACACCCATATGCATTGATGTGTACTTAGCCAAGCTTGGCCTTTGAATGAGAAAAAGGTACTGAACTCTCCTCTTAGCTTGATGTATAAACAAATCATAACTTGATTTAAAAGTACTTTTTTTTTTTCTTTCTTTGAGACAGGGTCTCGTTTTGTAGTTCAGGTTGGCCCTGAGCTCACTATGTAGCCCAGGCAAGCCTCAAACTCAGCAATCCTCTTGTCTCTGCCTCCCGAGTGCTGGGATTACAGGCGTGAGTCACCACACCCGGCTAAAAGTACTTTTCAACTAAGCATCTGGATTTTAGCTACTCATAGCTATCAAGCTTCAGCCAATCACAGTCTATCAACTGATCAGACCATATAAGAGTTGACTTTGATTATGTCAACTTGATTGGCTTGGGGACTGACCAGGGGATTGGTAAAGCACACTTCTGGGTATGTCTGGGTGGGTAATAGAAATGAAATTGTGCCGGGGCGCAGTGGCTCACACCTATAATCCCAGCCCTCGGGAGACAGAGACAGGAGGATTGCCGAGTTCAAGGCTTGCCTGGGCTACATAGTGAGTTCGGGGCCAGCCTGAACTACAAAGTGAGACCCTGTCTCAAAAAAAAAAAAAAAAAAAAAAAAGAAATGAAATTGTGAGCACTATATCCGGCCTCTTGTCATCTTCCTCTTTGGCAGTGTTCCCCTCCTCTACTTCCCAGCAGCCATGAACTAAATATTTTGCCAGCCAACTATAGGCTGAATACCCTGAAACTGCACCATTAAGCCTTTTTTCTTTTAAATTGTGGGTATTAGGTATTATGCCCAGCAATGAGAATACTGACTAGCACAGAGAATTGCTAACAAAAGAGGTATCATTGTGATTGTACCTGGCCATCTGGTTTTGAGACCTCTGAAACTTGTTTGTAGGAATTTGGAGAGATTTGAAGATATGCACTAAAGAAGGCTGAGAATGCTGTAAGCAGAGCTTAATGGATCATTCTCATCAGAGCACAGAAGACCAGGACCTTAGTAGTACTGTAGACAGTATAGGCCAAGTTCAGGGGGTTTCTGTTAAGATTTGTTTGGCAATTAAACTCTGGGCCATGTGCCTTATACTCTGGCAAGATGTTTGTCTACATTTTGCCTATGTTCTCAGATTTTGCAAGAGACTGAGATTAAGGGCAGTGGCTGAATTAATCTGGCAGAGGGAATTTGAAGACAGCCCACATCCAGTTGTAGTATAAGTACTATTAGCTATTTTATCTAGATTTATAGTGGAAAAAATTATAGAGAAAAAAATTGAAAACCTTAAATTTTGGCCCAGAAAGAGTTATGTGTAAAGTTTAAGCCAAAGCAGGTGAAGTTGCTAAAGATATTTGCATCATTAAAAAGAAACCAGGTACTTTGTATGTGAACAAGAAGATTCCTTGAGGACATCTCAGAAATCAACAATACTCCTCTCTTCCTCCTCCTCCTCCTCCTCCTCCTCTTCTTCCTCTTCCTCTTCCTTCTTCTTCTCATTTCAGCTTCAAGGGTGCAAAATATAAACCTTTTATGTGAGAAGAAAACTCCTATACTTCCTACTCAAGAAAGGCCTCCTAGGAAGTTGATTTCCTGGGATTCATTTTACCATATCAGCTACCTGAGCACTCAGAACCTCCACCAGGCATCATACAAGGGGAGCCAACTATTGCTTGGCACTGTTTACATAATGCTGACTTTTACCAGTTTGTGGAATGTAACACTCTACAGGCGTAGGAAGGCTTCTACCTAGATTTTAAAACTTGTAAGGTCAGTCAAGGGGTCCCTGATAGGGAAATGTATAAAACTGTGGGAATGGAGCCACAGGAATAATGGAGGAAGTAATAACTCCAGGAAGTCAGAGATGCCAGGAACATGGATGTTCCTAGAACAAAGCTACAGGCCATGAGTGGAGGCAGACCAAGAGAGAAGCCATGCGTGTGACAAATATGCAGGCCATAGTTTACTTAGAAGTTGTTGTTAAAGCTTTGGCAATTTCATGACTTCTTACTCTTAAATAATGGAGAGCCCTATCATTACTAAAAGATGTAAAACAAAGTTACACTTCACATATCAAATGTGTCCAGTCTAGTATAGCATCGGAGTGCCATGGTCAGATGTTTCTTCCCCCTCCTTCAACTACAGAGGCAAGATCCATTTCTTGAAGAAAATCATCTCTTAGCTGTGGAATTTTCTGACTTGCTCTGCTCTTCCACTTACACTTGTGCTCACAGTGGTTCATCTCTCAGGTTTGCAAAGTGAAGAAAGGATGGTTCGCCAGTTTGATGGATGCCCAGCCAGGACCCTCTTTCCCTCGGGTACTTCCCTGCAGTCAGGGAAGACTCACTTTCTTAATTTGGAACGAAATCTATCTTCCTCTAATTGCCACTCTGGGCATGGCTCCTAGTTTTCTTGTTCAAAAGAGCTTTTGGAAATTCCTCCAGGACAAGACTTGAAAATGCCTCAGCCCAGCTTTTGTTCCCCTTTTTTCAAACATGGCTGATTTCTGGTCTGGGGAAAAAAAAAAAAAAAAACTTCCACATCCTTTGTGTGATACACTGTGCAGCAGTCACTTCTATTCTGCACATTGGATGCTACAACTTTCCCACCCTTGACTCTAGCACCAGACCAAGCTCTCTGCACGGTCCTCCCTCTAAACACCATTGAGAAATCGGCTCCCACTTCTCCTTCTTCAGACAGGGATGAGGAGAGTCATAGTCTAACAGCTCTCTTTAAAATCCCTTTATCATCACCCCTCTACCTCCCCACTCTGACTCCTCCACTGGAGATTGGCAATGAAGTTTGATGATGTGGAGTCAATTTCAGACATTTTTTTTTTGACAAGTTCTGCACATAACAGTTTATCTTATGATCATTTTAATATATGACTTCTGTTATATCGAGAATTTAGTTGAAAATGAGATAAGAGACATCCTGTCAGTAATGCCTTGTTTTTGACCTCAGAGATGAAGGAAAGAAAGGAAAAACTGGAGTAAAGAGATGTATGGCAAGCCAATAGCAAAACTAACACAACAAAATCAGTAAGAAAAGAAAGGGAAAAGCTCCCTTCCTCCAAGGGAGGCTTGTACCTTCTCAACATTTTCCTTAGCTAAAGACTATGTAGTTTTCCCTTCTAAAGAGTCATATTAGGAGACGAAAGGGGCCTGGAGCTAGATATCCTAGAAGTTAGATCAACCCAATCAATCTGTGACCAAACCTAGATTTTAAGATTAGAAATGTGTATTCAGCAAAGCATTTTCTTTTAGGTGTATTTTATTCCTCTCAATGAGATATTTCCAGACCAGAATCAGGGAGATGAACGAGGAAAGTTACTATTAAAACACCAGCCGTAGTCCCATAGATGTCTTCACAAGTTTTATTTTTAACACCGCAAAGTGTCCTGTCTGTTGAAAAGCGTGTAGGACGATCCCCTTGGAAAGCAACCCCTCGCTTTCTTAGGAAAGCTGATAGTGCAGTGGGCCACGGGACCCAAATCAACAGCTGCACAGCTTCTCAGGAGCCCTTGGGCTGGTGGACCTACCCTTGCTTCTCATAAAATGCATCTCTCATAACATTTAAATAATTTCTCCCAATCCTAACAGGTTGTGACTTTAGCTGCATGAGATAAACACTATTCAGTGGGCTGGTGGGGTGGTGTGCAAAGCATATGATCCACTCCGAGGGTTGCTAGCTCAATGCCATCTGCATTCCAACCTGAAATCCTGTTGCCAAGGTCCACCCAGCCAATGTCCTGGCACAGGATTAATAGTGACACATTTTTCTTCCTTAAGCCCCACAGAAAGAGTATTAGCTAAACATTTTGTTTTTCTAAATGTATGTCTTCCTGATCCAATGTATTTCTCTAGTTATTGAACACCTCAAGCTGCTGGGCTCATCTGCTCAACACAGTAGAAGAAATGAGTGGCTATGTGGCTATATTCCCTTTTGCAATCAGTCTTCAGCTCATTATTTTTGCAGTACAATGCAGATCCTATGCCTCTGAGATGTGCCACATGACGTCAGGATTCACAGGTGTTGTTATCTGCATAGAGCACATTCACTGTAATTTTGGGTTCCATAAAAACACACTATATTGCCAGGGAAATCATAGCACTGAATAATATAAAAACCATAATGTTCACAAAAATTGTGTCCCTTAGTCATAACCAGAACTATATCTATGCACAGTGCATGGGAATTTTATTGTAATGAGCCATATCGTGGCTTCCTTTTTTAAACAAAAAGAATTTAAATATTTTCATTAACTGGAAAGTATTTTTAGAAGATAGAGAAAATTAAACTTAGAGAACAAATCATTTATTTGGTTAATGATAAAATAAAATGAAATATTTCTATCAATAAAAAGTCTACCCATGATGGGAAGTAAAAACTCACTATAAATGAAGTGAAATCTTCTCAAAAGGTAAAAGAGGTTTTACTAAGATTGTATTCATATTGCAGATGTTGCAATATTTATCAGACATGGAAGTCATTACGGTGATGGTGTTGCCTATTCTTTGAAACAACTGAAACTGATTTTGTGACCCAAATGGAGCGATAAACCAGAAAATTCTAGGAGAATATTATCCCTTCATATTAAAGTGGAGAAGCCATGAGTGCACTCTCATTTTTCTGTGCATTGCAGCCCATTCAGGGATTGAATTTAGGACAAGAGGTGATGTTCAGAAGCAGGTATTATCGTAATTGAATAACAGAATTACCTGCAATTTTGTAAATTGGAGAAAGTTTTCTTTCCCTCCTATGATGTTATTAGGTGATTGCTTCCTGGACCATGGGGATAAAATGGGGAAGGCTGAAGGATTCAATTAGCAAAGTGTCAGGTGTGGGGCTTTCACCCCCCAGGGGCTGAGGCGGCTAACGGAGGTTGGTAAGGACAAACGTAAAGGTGGTATAAATGGAATCCAGCTTCTACCTGGCACAATTACTGGTGTCCCAAATACCTCAAGTCACCTCTCATTGGACAGGGTGGCAGAGTGCCCGCACTTTCTGACTTTTAGCCTTTTTGCTGCTCTCCTTCCCTCCCACTACACCATGACCATGAGGGCTGGGGTTGGGTACTTACTTCCGGATGCCACATCTGTGCCTCTCGGCCTGATCTGCTTAACGCTGTGGCTTCCCATGTCAAGGAATTTAAAGCACTAGCATTGACTTTGGGGCCCCAATGTTGTAAGCAACAAAATACTAACAAATTCGACAACAGCTGTATCACTTTGAGCATTCTTTACATGCTGTGCACGGCAGTAAGTCTAACAAAATCTTATCTGATTGATGGTAACCCTGCACTGAAGAATTTTGTTATCCCGTTGTACAGGTAAGGAACATGAGCCTTGCTGAAAGCCACACAGTCTAGTTATAAGAAGTCTTAGACTCTAATGCTTCAGCTCTAATTTTTGCATTCTAGTTTCCTACATCGTAAGAAATAATAACTTCTAACTGATCACACAATATACCAGGTGTCACATACTCTATACACATTCTCCTCTTTGTGAAGTAAACACTATCCCTGAAATACACTATCCTTGCTCAGTGGCCTTGGAACAGGCTGTCCCCCCAAAGGGGTGGAAATCATGTAACAAAGCTGCTCCAATAGAAGCCCAACTTTACCGCTGGACATCAGTAACTCTGTGATGTTATTTAAACTCTCTTAAGTCTCTGATTTCTTATCATTGAAACAAGGATAATGATTGCATCTGTTTTGTGAGCTATTAAGAAAACTAAGAACTGTAACATATAAAGAACAGTGAATTCTCACACTCTTTCTCAATAAACTTCAGCTGTTCTAACACTAATGTGGGCATTTGTCACCCTACAGTTACCTTATGATGCCATCTCTCAGGCACCTGGAGATCCAGTCACCTGCAGTGAGGTCAAAATGGCAACTGTGACTCAGTATCTCAAAAACCTTGCAGTACTGTGATTGGCTTCTGTGTCATGGTAACCTCACTTCTTACTAAAATAACTTTCTCCCTGATTTTGTTGACCTTATTCCAAGGTCTTAGCATAGTTACTCAGAGACTACCACATTCACGTCACCTGTCTTTTACGAGGTACATTTTGGCACCATAAAATGGGTCCAAGAACCTTTTCAGAGAGGCCCCATCTCCCAGATAGCTTTGCACATATATTTCTGAACTTGCCAGATGAAGGAGATAGAGGAAGACTAAACCTCCCTTGAATTTGTAGATATCTAAAAACCCCCTGAGACTGTCTTAACTTCCTGGAGAGAGCCACACTCCCTCACCCCCAGGAATGTGACCCTCATGCACTCCAGCTTCTGGTTCAATAAAGACTAACAAAGTCCTGCACCAAACCCAACAAACACTAAAAACTAAACAAAGCCTTGTCTGATCAGAAAGGCCAAATGTACAACAGAATTTTGGAGAAATCTCCTAGGAATAGATCAAATACAAATTCTTCCAATTATATATGTTTTCTAAAAACATAATTTTAAAACAGTTGAGGAAAGGCTCTTTGGTCACTTCTGAGGTGGAACTCTTGATTCATGGTTGGTCACATATATGTGTCAAAATAAACTGAAAGTGCAGATTGGAAATGCAAAAAATATGACTTTTATACATCTTTTACAATTACATTTTTATTGTTTTAGCCTATGCTTGCAGTACATAATGAGTACATTCACCATGGGGGATTGGTACATGTACATAAAACATTTTAATTCGTTTTTCATTCCCTTCCCTTTTTCCCCCCTCTCCACTCCCTCCTTCTCTTAGTCCCTCTCCATCTCCAAGAGATCCAGCTCCTTATTTTCTATTTCTTATCTTTATATTATTATATAATTATATTTATATTATATTATTACTTTATATACATTACATTACATACATTATATTATATGTACTATTATATATTATATATACTATTATATATTTATTTATTGTCTATATTTATTATCTTTCTTTACTCTTTATACTTTGAGTTTCTCATGTATGAGAAGCCATGTCGTATTTAAACCTTTGTATCTGATCTATTTCCCTTCATATTATAGTCTGAAGATGCATGAGTTTTCTGACAAATGACTCAAGTTTGTCTGCCTTTATGGCAGAGCAATGCTTCATTTTCCATTTATCTGTTTTCTGTTGATGGACATATATAGGTCACATACAAGACCTAGCTGTTATTAATCATGCTGCCACATATATCTTTAGTCTGATAACTGTCTCAAGTTTGTTGGATGCTAATCTTTCCCACACCAGAACCTATTTACTCACAAAATATTGATTCAAATGATTAAATTAAGTAGAGTATTTTCTACTATGTAGCATAACCATAGCTATTTAAAACTTTAGGTCATAATCATTTAACTCCAGTTGACTTAAAATAATTCTATATTAAAATCTCATAAAAATAAACTGAAGTTCATTATTTAGTTTTCAATAGTAAATTCTCTATTTTCACTGCAGTATGTAGAATGATCTATTAAACTCTCTTCTCCTCAGTTAAATTGTGAACCTGGATTTTCTAAAGCAATATTCTAATTCTTTCTTAAAGAATCTTTGAATGGTATTTTAATAAGCCTTTTTCTTATTTGAAGTGAGAAAACAACACTTATTTCCACAGTTAACGAACATTTTCTAGAATTTATAAAAAAGTGAAACAGAAGAAAAGAAACAATGCCAAATCTATACCCTCATATTGTGTGTAGGAGCCTTAACTCCATGGATCTCACACTCTTGAAGCCAGACCTGCTCATTCACGCATAAATGGTTTTCTTACATTTAACCAATGCTTTCTTTTTCACTGAACATGTAAATTTAGATTCATGTACAGTAAGTTCCTGGCTTACAAACATGCACTTTGTGAACTTTCACAGAAACAAAGGGAAATTGCAATTTGAATATTCAGATGTATGAAAAAGATCATGGAAGTAATTCATGTGTCAACCAGACACTGTCACGGCTGCTGCCATGTGCACACCGTGCCGTGTGGTAGTGTGTGGTAGATGCTACAATATTGTCAGAGACTGCATTTGTGTGGCTGTGTTTGGTTTTTAAGTGATTTACTTTGTATATTTGTGTCAAAGGTGTCTAAGACTCACGTTGCTGGGCTTATGAATGAATCCAATTTAGGAACTGTGTCCCATGAACTCATGTGAGTCAGGGACTTACTGGATAAAGCTTGGTCTCTGTGAATTTGTAACTGTTGCAGAGTATTTTAGAAAAAGGAAGGTGGATTAAAAGACAAAACTGATAAATGATAAAAATAATTGAAACATCTGATAGAGAGACACTAAGTAAAACAACAGTTACATCCTCTGAAATTTTTGTCACCTCAGAAGAGTGAGTTGACAGAACTGTTCTCAGGACTTTAAAATCTTTAGGAAGGGAGGAAGCCAGGCCCACACAGTTTATTAGCTGGTTTTACCAAATGCTGAGTGACAAAATAGTTTCTGTTTATGAGCTCTATGCACTACCTGAGAACATGAAAAATAAAGTCTTACTCTGTGAGTTTAACATAAATCTTGATAGCCGAGATGAATAATTCTGTCTTACGTACTTGTCCTTTATACATTTTTCTATGCTGTTGGGGCTAGAAGCCTGGAAACAATACTTACAGTCTCCTCATCCTCTGGCCTTTTGTTAGCTTCTGCTAAAGAGAGCACTGACAAGAGGCTGAAAAATGGGAAAGTTACACAAGTGACTGGATCCGAATTGCTGGCAACTCCCCCAGCTAGGCAACTTCAACTTTGAATTAACTCTCCTCCAACCTCAGCAGACTCAGAGCCACAGCACTTTCTGACTGTGGGTAACATGATTTTCTTTTTGCTTTCTAGTGCTTGTTTACCTTTATTGGGTAACTGATTTTAGTTTTGTGTCTCTCCAAACCTGTAATAAATTTAGTCTCCTGTTCAATCTTCTCTCCTTGCAATGTCTAAGATGGCCCCATGGTTTCCTATTTGGGTACTGACACAATCAATAGAGTCAAAAACTTAGGAATCGTTAATGGAATTAAGTATCTTTGCACGAGTACAAATATCCGGCTGTCATCTGGAATTTGTATTCTTCCCACCTGAGCTCCTCATGTTGAAACGTCTCCTCATGTTAATTTTCAGCCTGAGAGTTTTTGGATATGAATCCTTTGGGAGATAATTAGGTCATGAGGGCAGAATTCTCATGAATGAGATCAGTGCTCATGTGGAACAGACACCGGAAAGCCACCTAACCCTCCACGGTCTGAGGACACAGTGAGGAGACATGGTTTATGACCGCAAAGCTTTACACCAGACTCGCAGAATCTGCTGGCGCATCAATCTGGACTTCTCATCTACCAAAATTGTAAGAAATAATCTCCCTTGTCTCTAAGCTACCCTGTTTATAGTATTTGATTGAATACCTCGCATGGACTAAGACAATCCTAAACAAAACATTAGTAAATTAATTTAGCGATATATTTTAAAAGAGAATCCTTGTCTTTCAAACTGTGTTTATTTCAAGATTGTTAAGGTTGTTTTCCACCCTGTCTGAGGTGGGGTGGAAGGGCCACAGATTTATATGGGCCAAATTTAATAATCCTGTTTCCTTACAGGAGATTTTTATAGAAAAGCTTAAACTCATTTTCATGGATGAAATGGGAGAAGAATTTGGTTTTGGTCTTCTAGGAAATCAATGTCTTAACTCACAAAAGAAAATTAAAAATAGTCACCTTCCTTCTCCCTAGACTTGAAAGTCTATAATCCCAGTTGCTACTGATCTCCATATTGTGACAAGAGAAAACTGGGGTGAAAGTGATCTATTGAGTGTGGTTTTCCCAGACAGAAAAAAATCCAGGTCCTCATCAGACTACCAACTAGGAAGCATGTTGTATGTCTTTGTGTAAGTCAATATATCCTTTATTAGTTAAAGGAGATTGACTTAGGTTGTATGCTAATTGAAACTGAAAAAAACAAAACCTTTTTTTTTTTTTTTTAATAGTGTTGGCATCTTACCTCAGGATCCCAGCCCTTTCTGAGACGGGCTTTTACTAAATTACCTAGGCTGGGCTCAAACTTGAGATCTTCCTGTCTCAGACTCCCAGAGTGCTGTGACCACAAACATGTACCACCATGCCTGGTTTAAAACTGAAAAAAGTTAGGGGCCGGAGGGTTAGCTCAGTGGTTCCGGCGCCTGCCTCGCAAGCGTAAGGACCTGAGTTCGATCCCCGGTTACCACATATAATGCTGGGCGTGGTGGCTCACGCCTGTAATCCCAGCATTTGGGAGGCAGAGACGGGAGGATTGCTGAGTTCACGGCGGCTTGCCTGGGCACCATAGTGAGCTCAGGGCCAGCCTGAACTACAAAGCAAGACCCTGTCTCCAAAAAGCAAAAAAAAAAAAAAAAAAAAAAAAAACTGAAAAAAGTTTTAACCAATATGAATTTTTCTGCACAACAATCACAAGAGTATTTATTTAGAGAAATATTTCAGAAATACTAAAAGGAAGACAACCAATAACACTACATGAACTATGTCAACTGCTCCAGATGGGGCATCTGGCTGTGGTTGTTGGATATTGAAGGTAAAACTGACCATAAAGATGAAGGATCTGCGGCTATTCGGAACATTCAATATACTAAATCATACACAAATTTCTCCACAACCCAAAATCAGAGTGTTGTGTAATTTTGGGATTATCTTGCAAAAAAAAAGGTCATTGTTAAAAAAAATAATAATAATAATAAAGAAATCCTTAGAATTTGAAATGTTAAGAAATATATAATGCTAGGGCCGGAGACTTAACTCAGTAGTTCCGGCGCCTGCCTCGCAAGTGCAAGGTCCTGAGTTCGAACCTCAGTAACCACATACAGTGCTGGGAGTGGTGACTCACGCCCACCAGCAATCAATACCACATACCACAGTGCTGGGCGTGGTGGCTCACGTCTGTAATCCCAGCACTAGGGAGGCAGAGACAGGAGGATTGCTGAGTTCCAGGCTTGCCTGGGCTATGTAGTGAGCTCAGGGCCAACCTGAACTACAAAGTGAGACCCTGTCTTTAAAAAAAAAAAAAAAAAAAAATATATATATATATATATATATATATATATATAGCTAATAATCACGCATCTTCATCAGTTTAATGTAATACAATAAATACAATAATAAAAAGGAATTAGGATGTTCTACTTAAATTTTTCATCATTAATTCTCCTTTGTGAAAAGTGTAAAAACCTTCAAAAATAGATAAACATAACTGAAGGCTATGTAGAATTCTTTTTTCAAAATTACACACAAAGTGACTGTTCAGGAAAACATTTTCTGAGATAAGAGCAATCTAAAATACCCAGAAAATCTTATTTAAAGCTCTCTGAAGAGATTTTCAGAGTTGTATAGAATACTTATAGCCCTTTGAAGTTGAGTATATGCCTGACGTGACTTCCTTAGGTTAACTGAAATTCAAATTAAAGAAGAAAACAAGAAGAAGAATCATTCTCTTAAATAAGCTGTTTCTTTAAAGATATGAAATTGTGATGTGAAAATTAATAGTTTACTCTTGCCTACCGATTCTTCAACCCCTGTTCCTCACTCCTGATTGCCCTTCAAAGGAATGAGCTGCAGGTGAAATCCAAGCTCTTCTCAGGTTGAAGGCCAGGTAACCAGAGGCTGCCTGCCCTCTTCTGGTCAGTCTTGGAGACTCCTCGAGCTCTGTTCTCCCTAGCTGCAGGTGAAATCCAAGCTCTTCTCAGGTTGAAGGCCAGGTAACCAGAGGCTGCCTGCCCTCTTCTGGTCAGTCTTGGAGACTCCTCGAGCTCTGTTCTCCCTGCCTGAACCTCTGTGCATAGAGCTGAATCTGTGTCTCTCCTGATGCTTCTAGCAGAAGATTCTGGAAAATCAAAGTCAAGTGTGAGCTCTCAGAGACAAGCTGAAGTCTTTTTTTTTTTTTTTTTTTTTTTGCAGTATAGACCACTAAAAACAAGTTTGGGAAATAAGGAGGCTCCTGAACTTGGAGATACAGATAATACATATTTGAACATAAAATACTGTCAGTTCTCATTTAATGAATGATATAAACCTAGCAGACAAGAATCTTTCATCATAAGTCAGATTTTTTAAATGCTATTTATTTATGGAGAAGCATCATAATTCTGGAGCTCCTCTTAGAATTATGACTAAGGAAAGCAATATCCTGCTTAAGGTTCATGTCACCTCTTAAAAATAGTCATACAAAGGTAATTTATCTGTGGAACAGAGTGGTTAGGTGAATAATAAAGTGGTTTTGTTTTTTCAGTTTTTGTTGAAGGACAAAAGGCATCGTATCCAAAAGTCATCTGTATTCCAATGGCTACAGTGAGTGATCAGAGTGACACTTCTGAGCTTTTATTTTTGCAACCTTCGATCAAAGGTGATAGATTGGGTGGATATAAGACATTGTCATTCAGTCATAATGTTCGTTTCTCCTGACCCCAAGTGTTTGTCTTGAGGTACTTTTCAACCCAGTACCCCAAGCAAATCCAGGTGCCTTACAGCATAAAACCAAACCGATCCTCTTGTATAGACCCAACAACCTTCTTCCCCTCACTGGAACTGCAGACTCGAAACATAATATTAAATATTAATTGAGGTTTGTGGGGACTTCGATGGCTGGATTTGGACCCTCAGTTATTCTTTGGATAGAGAGAGTCGCCAGGGTAAATAAACTGACCTTCTGAATTAGACAGCAACCATTCGTAGTTGATGCTTCAGGCTTGCGTCCGGATACTGAATGAACCGGGAACATGAGAACATTGAGGCTGCAAATGTGGAAGCCAGAGTCTCTGCTGTGTTGGGGTCAGAGCCCATGGCTTCCAGCCCACTGGGACAGTGAGCCCTTCTCAGGGCCAGCATGTCTCGTCTCTGAAGTGCAACAGAAGTCAACTCCTCACAAATTCAGGTACAAATGTTATCTTGAAAGTGGGCAAGCATTCGACTAGCTATAACAATAAAATTCACGCAACTTTTAAATTTTTAAATTCCTGTTTTCCTTTCCTAACCTGAAGTAATTTTTGTCTAAAGAAATCTAGTGTGGAGACACATTAAGAACCCAGAGCTCTACCCACATACACTTACTATAATGGAATTGGGAACTTATTAAATATGCAATTATGTGCCCGAAGGAAAACTCATAGTTAATCAAGTAATTCTAAAAAAAAATAAGTAAATAAGAGTTTGAAATGATAAAGTCACAGGAGTATTAACAAATAAAATCATAGTTCAGCAAATTGTTTTAGATAATGTTGGACATGTTGAGAAGCAGAAATAAACAAACTATAGCCCTCTGAGGTTATGGCAAAGAATCAATGAATAACTTTGCATGATGTTAAGAATTTATCACCAAGATACTGCCTACAAGACAGCAAAATTCTTGAGTTGACAGATGGCTAATTAATTTGCTAGTTCTCTATCAAATTACAGACTAAACCATCTTTATAAGGTCAACTATCATTAATATTTATGCCATGTGTTTTGAAAATCAAATATGTATTAGGCTGAAAGTTCTAAAAAATAATGTGTTAATACGGGAAGCAGATAGCATATTGAAATTGTGATGTGCAGTAAATTTGAGATGATTTGTTACTCTTTGTACTCAGAGGGGAGGGAAAACTGTGGACTCACTCTGTTTCCTTTTCTACTTATATTTTCTATACTGCTGTATTTTCATATGGAAAACAGTCATAATAACTAATGATTGGGCCAGAGATTTAGCTCAGAGTTCCTGGCACCTGCCCAGCAAGTGCAAGGTCCTGAGTTCGATTCCCAGTAACCACATATAACAATACCAGGCATGATGACTCGTGCCTACCAGCAATCAGTACCATATACCACAGTGCAGTGCATGTTGGTGCACACCTGTAATCAAGTACATGGGAAGCAGAGGCAGGAGGATTGCTGAGGCTTGCCTGGGCTACATAATGAGCTCAAGACCAGCCTGAACACAAACTGAGACCCAGTCTCAAATAATAATAATAATAATAATAATAATAAATAGTGTTTACTAATAGTAACTCACTGCACATGCATTCTGGACATACCA
Source organism: Thryonomys swinderianus (assembly GCA_004025085.1). Lineage (NCBI taxonomy): Eukaryota > Metazoa > Chordata > Mammalia > Rodentia > Thryonomyidae > Thryonomys > Thryonomys swinderianus. The sequence goes on along the minus strand of PVIC010007706.1, from coordinate 35,834 downwards.
TGTGCATCATCTAATCTCACACTCACTCTGCAGGGCAATTTGGCTGATGTACAGAGAAGGTTCATACTTTACTTGCTCAGAAACATTCAGTTCTCCAAAGCTGGAGCTAGGATTAAATCCAGGCAACCTAACTCTAGAGCCCAGGTAGTAACCATAATGCCTCATTGTGGAGGTTTGTTTGTTGGCTCAGCAATTGTAGCTGGTGTGTACTATTTATTTAGTCAAAGACTCATCTGACTTTGGTGATGGGGAAATAGTCAAAGACTCATCTAACTCTATTATGGAAAACAATCATAATAACTAAGGGTTGGGCCAGAGATTTAGCTAAGAGGTCCTTGGCACCTGCCCAGCAAGTGCAAGGTCCTGAGTTCAATTCCCAGTAACCACATCTGGTGATGGGGAAATAAATATTTTAGACATGATCACCAATTATAACAGTAGATTTTTAGGAGAACAGGAACATCCCACCCCCATGATGTGGGTGGCCCTGTCCAAACAGTTAAAAGCCTTAATTAAGTGCAAAGATGGAGGCTTCCTAAAGGAGCAGCTATTGTGCCTCAAGACTACAGCATGGAGACCTGCTCATATCTTCCATCCTGCAGGGGTGGAACTCAGCCTGTGGCACCAGCTCTTCTTTGATTTTCAGTCTACTGGTCTGACTTCACACTGAATAGCTCACACATCACTTGGGCCAGTTCCTGAAAATAAATCGTGTGTGTGTGTGTGTGTGTGTGTGTGTGTGTTTGTCCACCTCTAACATATTCATTTATTTTTCCCCCATGGTGAACCCTAATGTTGGGACCAAGTCCCACTGAGACAGTCTCTCAGGATATGACATGATCAAGTTCAACCAAAACTTGATACTGCTACTTTCCAAGAGTTTTATTACTCACCTAGGGACCATCCTTCCATAGGAGGATGGCAGCAAATTAGATTAAGACACAGTATTTAAAGGTAAAATTTACTACTCCCCATATGTTACCAAGAAGTTTCAATGCAGAAGTGATTAGAACATTCTATTGTTAAAGTGCAGTAGTGAGTCATTACAGAAACCAATAGCACGGATTAGACCACTAGTTGCTATAGAATAGTACATTCCAAAAACAGGGGCTGTCCTCCATACTTGATGAAGTGTGTGGAGGCCCAGGGATTCTAATTGTTTTTGTCTCCCTCATCCATTGTAATATAAAACCTGAGGGAGCATATAGTTTGTTACCCTAGGTTTTATGTTTGTGGCTACTTTTATATAATAGGAAAGGACTGGGTCATCTTTAGGAAAACATCAATTTTAATTTCCCAAGGAGCTATTGCATCAGGACCTGCCCAGCTGATAATCTGCACTCTTGTAGCTCCATAGTCTCCAAGCCTCTGAGAACAGTTGACATAAGAAGTAAGCATAAGTGCCATCACTAAAGTAGTTTTAAATCACAGTCAAAACATTATGTAAGTGGTAGGTGTGCTGAAGATCAGCTGAAATGAACCATAACAATCAACTCTCAATTTTTAAATCCCTTTTACAGAATAACCCCCAACTACCTAAACAAAGGAAAGAGAATAGTAGTTTAGGTAACCACCAAAATATAGAAATATTCTATTGACCCTCTAGCCAAATGATGGCCATAAGTAGTGGCATATCCTCTCTCATTGTGGCCTTTTGCAAAAGTTAACACATTAACACACTGTTTTGTGGGTTTTTTTTTTTTTTTTACTGTGCTTTACCAATGTCACCTGTTAACTAAAAACACTTAAATTTTTGTCTGTGAGGCATGAGGGTTAACAGCATCTCCTTTACCTGGTCCCATATACCCCCCAATACAATCAAAATTATTATGGCCCTGTCTCTCACCTCTGTCTTATCTTTGTGCCCGGTTGGCTAAGGACCTCTCATCTTTCTTGGGTGGTGTCTTTTAGAGGCACTGGCTTGGCATGAGAGTGGTGGATCCAGCCTTACTCTAGCCACTTTAGGTGCCGAGTAAGTTGATAATACAACAGGATAAAGGATAAGGTCCTTTTTAGTGAGCTTTGAGAGTTTTAGAAGGGTGTCTGTGGACAAGGACGAGGTCTTGTAGCACTGATACGAACACTGCTATGGATCTCAAGCTGGATGTCCTATAGGGCTTGCAGGGATTAGACCAAAGAACAGTTAGTGACCTTACTTTTACTTTAGGGAAAAGTAGTGGTGGTCTCCCATTTATAAATTTAAGGCAGTGTACTTGATTTATAACAAGGTAAGAGGGAATGAACCAAGCTACCTACCACCAGTTTTTTTTTTTTTTTTTTTTTTGAGACAGGGTCTCGCTTTGTAGTTCAGGCTGGCCCTGAGCTCACTATGTAGCCTGGGCAAGCCTCGAACTCAGCAATCCTCCTGTCTCTGCCTCCCGAGTGCTGGGATTACAGGCGTGAGCCACCACGCCCGGCTCTCCTACCACCAGTTTTTAAATCAAGTTTTCTTTTAAGGTTCTATTTATCCTCTTTACTCGCCCCAAATTTTGTAGGCAATAGGCACAATGTAATTCTCACTTAATGTTCAAAGAAGACCAACAATTTGGATATTTGAGCCATGAAGGCCAAGCCAATGTGAAACCCCAGGTAGCATGGGAGACCAAATCTAGGCATGAGCTCTTGGAGTTACACTTATAGTAGCAGATTCTGGTTAGGTAGAATCTCCTTTTACCCATACTCAAAAAACATCCACAAAAACATGCAAGTACTTATACCAGTTTTTACTTCATTTTACCTCAGTGAAGTACAATTTTTAATGTTTTTTTCTTTTTACTGGTTTCCTCTGAATCCAGTTTTTCCTGGTACCTAGAACAAATGTGTACAGGCCCCACTGGTTCTTTTGTCATTTTTCTGGTGACTTGATCCACAGACAGGAATTTTTTGAAGAGTCGAGCCCAGAACACACCTAGAGGCCCAGGAGGTAAGCCACAGGGCCTGTACTCATTTTTTTAAGTGAGGCTGCTTCTGCACATATACCTGACGTGTAATTTCATGGAACAATAAAATCAGCATTACTGATAGGCTTACAGCAAAGGTAGGGTTGTGATGCTCAGCGCGGCTAGTATACACATACACACACACACACACACACACAGCACCCAGTGTGCGGATCTGGCATGACTTTTGGCACTCAGTGGGGCTGGCATGCTTCCTCCTCAGCGTTTCTCTCTTGGCACAGCTATGCACCCTGTGCAGAAAGTCTGCATTCGGGCTTAGTTTGGCTTATGGGTACAGCAGGGCTGTGTGTGTACAGCATCCTGGGGCTCACTTCCCCTTTTGACCTCCCAGTCTGTGTCTTTCCAAGGTAGCAAAGATGATTACCTGCTTTTCAAGATTTTTCTTGGCAACAGCTCTTTTTTTTTTTTTTTTTTTTTTTTTTTTTTTTTTTTTTTTTTTTTTTTTTTTTTTTTTT
>PVIC010007706.1:0-32319 GCA_004025085.1 Thryonomys swinderianus | reverse complement strand
GCTCTTTTTATTTTTAATATTTGGGGACAACTAGAAAATAAAATGCCAAATGCAAGAACATTTCCCAGCTGGGGGCCATCTCTCTATACTGTGTCTTAGTCTAATGCACTGCTTTCCTCAGTATAGAGGGATGGCCCTGAGCTGGGTAATAAAGTTCTTGGTTGGACTTTAAGATCATGTCGTGTCCTGAGGGGTTGTCTCAACGGGACTTTGATCCCAACACCTAATGCATGTCTATTTGATTAATCTGAGGTTTCCATTGCATAACATTGCTTTATTCACTCTCATTAGAATCCTGCATTCTATTGATCCTCTAGCCAAATGATGGCCATAAGTAGTGGCATATCCTCTCTCATTGTGACCTTTTGCAAAAGTTAACACACTAACACAACGTTTTGTGTTTTTTTTTTTTTACTGTGCTTTACCAATGTCACCTGTTAACTAAAAACACTTAAATTTTTGTCTGTGAGGCATGATACTTGGAGAAGTCTACTCAGTGCAAGAACCTCAGTGTGGAGATCATCAGAACACATAAACATACTATTTCATATCCTTGAGCCAAACTCTTCAAGTCCCTACTATTTCTTATAACTTTAAATGTGTATTTCTGTCTCCCAAACTAGGTATTCTTGAGCTGGGAGTTTGGCTTATTCATTTTAGCCATCAAAGTGAATAATTTAATGCATTTATTCAACACTGCCTCCTTTTATCTGGAAAATAGATGAGTTTGTTAAATTGTCACAGAGACAGCATAAGATACTTTTGGCTTCAAATAAAAGAAAACACAAGTAGCAGTGACTTTACAAGATAAATGCTTATTTTATGTAACAAAATTCTGGAGGTCAAGAATTCACAGATCAATCAGTGACTCAGTAATGTTGAGTTCTTCTCTCTTTATAACTCACCATCCTTCAGATGCTGGATTTTCATTCCTGAGCTTACTCCCACTCAGTTCTAAACAACTGCTTCTACTTGGATGCAGGGGTGGTGAGCCTGGGGCATGCATGCCACAGAGAGCTGTTATCAAAAGCTCTTCAAGGTTCCCCAACACTAGTTGAACGCCCTACAATCATACTCAAGCTGGAAGCAGCGAGACAGGCAGTGTCAGAGCTCTCCTTGTTTCTCTACCTCAGCAGCGCGCTTGTTTCTCTGGATTTTTTTTTTCTTTGCTTGATTCGTTCTCTATTTAATCTGTAATTGACATGAAGGCTCTGAGTTCTAACTTGGGCTTTTTGTACTATTTTTCTCCTTAATGTCTGTGCACTGTCAGGCTTCTAAAACAGGTGCTGACAGCTGATGTGTGTTTCAGTCTAAATCTGTTCTCCTAGCTCCGTGTTCACATCTTTAATTTATATTTCCACACAACATCACATTGTGCAACATTTTGCAACTCACTTTTCTCATTTGATGTCACATTTTTGAGAATTACCTGTGCTATCTATGATAGTTAGTCCATTCTATAGTCCAATGTGTAAATAAACCATAACTTCACTACCTATTGCTTTGTTGCGGATAGTTGTTTCTTCTTTTGGTTATTACAAGCAGAGTTGCAAGTAACTCTTATATATGTGATTGACTTACTATTACAGAATAGGAAATATTTACCTCCTGGGAAAACTGCCTCTGCCCATTTCATATTCTAAATGTGCAAAATAGTCTTGATAGTTATGCTTGAGAACATGCAAATTTTGAAATGTCATTACGTTTTTGGGATTTGAACTGTTCATCAGTGGATAGCAGTCATTTCTGTCCACAGTAATTTCTTTCCCCTCAAAGTTTACCTTCAGATTAATATAGGTATATCAGCTCACTTTCTATTATTTTATCTGCTCTGCTTTTCCTCATCAACATAAGTTTTCTTGCTCCATTGCTGGAGACCAGCTTAAACTATACTGAGCAGGCTGGAAAGTATTATCAAATTGGTTTTTGAATTCACTACTGATTAAATCGTGAGTCTGTCCAAGGCCTATCTGACTTGCTAGATGAGACTCCTCCATTTGGCATCAGAAGCAGAGGTGCCTAAAGCAAAGGTCACAGTTGAGGTTTTAATGGTTGGAGACACTGTGGCGTCTCTGATAGCAAGGTAACACTGCAGCTGAGGACTTTGTGACTCTTCTGCTTCTGCTCTCTCAGAACAAACGTTAGCTAAAGGAAACACAAGCTACTCATTAATCATGACCTGACTCTCAGCAATGCATTTCTTCTCTTTTCACAACCCTGGCTTTTGTCAGCACCTTAGCTGCTATTCCTGCAGCTGCCTTTATATCCCCTGCAGTGCTGCATAATTAATAAATAGTGGCAAGTCCACAGCCTCAGTCTTAGCCTTCTAAGAGCTATGACCCCTATGCAAGCATTCAAACCTTTGTCTTGTCTTATTCTTGTAATCACTGTTCCTTCAGAAAGGTGGTGGAGAGGTCACTTGGCCATTCTTTTTAAGGATAATTTTATTAGATATTTAGCATCTGTCTTTATCTGGAGAATTTTGCTCACTATCATTCTGATACTTACTGAAATATTTGGATTTATTTCTATTTTTCTCCCTCTTCTTCTCTTTACTTTTGTTTAAATTGTATTTATCTTTTCCCAGTTTCTCTTGTAATTATTTAGATACTATACCATCAAATTATATCACTTAAGTGATCATGCTGAAATTGTCGACATGTATGTACTTAAACATAAACTAAAACTAATTGGTAATTTTAACTTGTTCTCAACAATAATTGCTTTTTATTACATTATGGATATTGTAGATGTTTAAAATTTTATTATAATTTTTGCAATGATGCAAATTAATAGCATTGTTATTGTTGATCTGTGTAAAAATGTTTCCCTTTTATTGAACCATCTATTTATTAATTTCTTTGCCATCCATTACTACTGGAATCATATTCTATCTTTTTCCTTATATCATTTAAAATATTTATCATGAATGTGATGGTGATAAATCCTCCCCTTTTTTTTTTGAGACACAGTCTTGCTTTGTAGTTCAGGTTAGCTCTGAGCTCACTACGTAGCACAGGCAAGCCTCGAACTCAGCAATCCTCCTGTCTCTGCCTCCCGAGTGCTGGGATTACAGGCATGAGCCACCATGCCCGGCAATCCACCCATTAAAAAAAAAAAAAAGTATTTTAATCTTCCCTCAAAATGGCAACTTGGATAATTTATTCATGATTAATAATTCTTCTGTCTTAATAATTTAAAGAAAAATAGTAAAAAAATTTGTCTTTTAGCCCTTATTCTTGCTTTTGGAAATATACTTCTGTATAGCTTTTGTTTTCTTTGTGGTGCTCTACCTTCTGGGGTTGTCTTCTAGATCTTCTCTGGGGAATTCTACTTGACAGCCTTTTTATTTTTATGAGTAAAAATATTTTCATGAATCATAGTATTTCTTTGAAGTTTTTTTTTTTTTGAGACAGGATCTCACTTTATAGTTCAGGTTGGCTCTGAGCTCACTATATAGCCCAGGAGAGGCTCAACTCACAGCAATCCTCTTGCCTCTGCCTCCTGAGTGCTGAGATTATAGGCGTGAGCCACTATGCCCAGGGTAATGGTATGTAGTCCTGACTGCTGGTGGGTATGAGTCACTGCACCTGGTATTGTTGTATGTGGTTACCAGGCATCATGGAACCTTGCACTTGCTAGGCAGGAGCCCCAATGACTGAGCAAAATCTCTGGCCCTCTTTAAAATTCTATGTCATTTATCAATTCTGAAAATCTGTGGGTATCACTTCAACAAATATGGTTTCTCTCTTTTTCTTTCAGTCATTCCCTTCTAAAACTCTGAGAAGATTCTTATTCTAATCTCAGTGTCTCTTAATTTCTCTTGTTTCCTAATTCTTTATCAACTCAGTGCTATATATATTCTGAGTAATGTTTTTCAATCTAATTCTATTCACTAATCTTTATTTAGTTGTACTGTATTTTCTTTAACTCAATTTCCCATCAAGTTTTGACAAAATTCCTAATGCTTTTTCTTCTTAGTATCCTGTTGTTTTCTTATAATTTAGATTTCACATATTGGGTTGTATTAACTTGGGGCAAATCTACTTAACGGCCTCTACCACAGTGTGGTAGGAGCTGGAATTCTTGGAGTACTGATCCTTTTGTTAGGTTTGCTGACTTTTATAGATGATGGATTATTGCTGAACAGCTCAGATTGTGGGTGCTTCTCTGGAGCAAATCTACATTTGCTTATTCCACACTCCCCTAGATATCACACAGAGGGCTCAATTTTTGTTAAAAAAAATTCCCACCAAGATTTCTAGGGTTTCTGAGAAGGTACAGTTTTGAATCTTTGTGCATAAAACACAAGTTTGCTGTTTAGATTCTCACAAAATTTTCTTTTGTTTTAGCCGCAACATTCACATTTGTTGATTTCTTTCTGTATTAGTGGGAAGGCTATCATTATCATCATCATAATCATCATCATCACCATCATCATCATTATTAGAATATCTTTTTGCCAAGGGTTTCCCTAATGTTTAATATGTTGGGGTTTCATATTTATTCAGAGGCCTCAGATTCAATCTGCCTCTCTTCTTCCTAATAGAAATCTTTAAAAGCACCTCTTGTAGATATTAAACTCTGGACTTGTGGATTACTGTTCTACTAGAACCAGGAATACTTCAAGGCAACTGTAGTAGCTCATGGCCCTTACATACTTCACTCTGCCTCTGGAGGAGTCACTCTTCTTCCCATATATAATATATAATATATATATATGTATATATATAAGAAATTTATATTTTAATATGCTTATATTTTAAAATGCATATTTAATATATAACTATCTAGAATTGTATAGATGTTGATAATAGAGTTTTCTGCTTTTCTTTGGTCTTCATTTGCTGTCATCTCTTTAAAGCTGGAAAATAAGCTCATATTCCTAATTATAGAAGCCAACTTTAAGGCAGAGAGCAAGACTAAACTCTGTGTGTGTGTGTGTGCGTGCACACACAAACAGAAGTGTGAATTACATGACTGCAACTATGTAAAACTCTCCATAAAGGAAGATTTTCTTGAGATCATGAAGGAAGAGTTTGCTATAGAGGCAGAATCTGCTTTTTGTAAGCAAAGGGCAGAGCATGTGCAAATGCCTACACACTTACAGGTATAAGGATTATTTGGAGACCTATCAGTCAGCTTGTTCTATAGGAGTATGGGCTAGACATGGGGAAACAGCCAAAGTGGAAGACTAAATTTAATTCCATGCTAAGTAGCTTATATTTTATCCTAAAGACAATTAAGAGCCTTTGAAGGATTTCTAAGCACAAAAGTTACATGATGAGAATTCCTCAGTGGAATGACAATGTGCAATACAGATGTAAGACAAAATAACATCTGATTCTCCAAACTGTACAGGGTTGTCTAGGGACACACAATGTCAGGGCAGGATGGAGTAGAGAGGCAGAGAGATGGTTCTACTATGTCTCAAAGCAAATATCTAAAAATCAAAGGGAGAATTGAGTGGCAAATTAGAGAGAGGTTCCAAAGTTTGAAGAGGTCAGGAGACAAGTCATGATCCAAATGCATCAGGATCTGAGTCTGATTATGGAGCCAAAAATACAGTCCCTGAAGATTCAAAGCAATCTAAATAAATGGAGAAATAGGAAAGAGTGTTTGGCACTGTCAGTTAAGTTGTAGCCAGTGATGGTAAAGCTTGCAAATCTGTCTGTTTTCACTTACTTACATCAAAGATAGACATGACCACTGTTTATTGTTACCACTTTTCTGATTGCTCTAACTGGCCTACTAGCATTACTGAAAATTCTTTTTTTTTTTTTTTTTTTTTTTTTGAGACGAGACTCACTTTGTAGTTCAGGCTGGCCCTGAGCTCACTATTAGGCAAGGCAAGCCTGGAACTCAGCAATCCTCCTGTCTCTGCCTCCTGAGTTCTGGGATTACAGGCCTGAGCCACCACACCCAACACTGTGGTATGTGGTATTGATTGCTGGTGCGCATGAGTCACTACAACCAGCACTGTATGTGGTTACCCGGGATCAAACTCAGGACCTTGCGTTTGTGAGGCAGGTGCCAGAACCACTGAGCTAAATCTCTGGCCCTGAAAATTCATTCTTAAATACAATCAACAACAAGAAAACAAACAAACATAATGATGTATAAACAATGTATTATAGAGCTTTGATTTGAAGGAAATAATTCTTTATTATCACTATAGTACTGTCTCTGTGGACACAAAGACAGACCTGCCACATGGGGCAAGGTGGCAGCACTCCTGCCAGAAGAGGCAGTCTGGGCTGTCTTGATGCCCCATTTCCTTTGTAAGACAAAACTGGCAAACCTCTTGATGCCACCAGCTGTTTATCGCTCTGTCCCTACTCCAGAGAGAGAAAAACAGCATGAAGATGGGGTGCTCCAAATTCAAAACAAAACTCACTTTCTACTAAATGATGAGCTGGAGCTGGGGGTGCTCCAGGAAAACAACTGCTGCTATCTAGTTTTTAAGTCCTTTTGGAAAACATAGCTTGTGTCTTCCCATATTGGCAGCAGTGCAACTCTGACTCTAATTAAATACCCACAATGGTACATGCCTGATGGCCTGATATTTAAGTGAAGAGGAAATAATAAGTTTTTGGTGTGAAGTCACCAAACAAGCAAGAGACTTCTTTTTCTATCAGTTGGAACTCTGGTGATTCTCATGGTGTTCCACTATTTTATACCACATTTTAAACTGTGAACAGTAATATTGAAGTATATATTGCACATATTACAATTATCAGATGGATTCTTGATAGTCATACAGATGAATGGTTATCAAATTGTAATACAAAAAAATAGGAGTCAAAATAGGAAATGAGAAGATAAAATCCTGTAGCTACTGGAGTTTGCAAACTATAACACAATGTTCCACACAACTGCAGCATAAGACATAGCATTTGTGTGCCAAAGTAAAATCACGAACAATTGCTAAATAAAATTCAATATGGAATGCATTAAATCTGAAATGCAGAAAGAGAAATTCATGAGGAAACTTGATCAGGCAGTTAGTTGGGAAGGTGGAGCAAAATTCAAGTGCTGGGGTTGGTGCTGAAGGCTGGACTTGCAGCTGGCCGAGCACAGGGCACGGTTGGAAGCTGCGAAGACACAGTCTTGCTGGGAGTGAAAAGAGGGTTGAAGTGAACTCAGCCAGGTCCTCTGGGAGGGAGCTGGAAAGGAGTTTGGGGAACATGAGAAGGGGCTGTAAGAGGTGTGAGACTGGAGCCATCACCATGACCAAGGGAATGAGAATGTGAAACTACAGAAAGATGCAATTCAGAATGCTTGTGAAGTTAATAGGTTGATCATGGTGAAGCTGATTATAATCTAACAAATTACTTCACTAAATGGGGAAAGAAAGGAAGGTTATCAAGGGCTCATCAGTGAGAGCAAAAAGTATTATCACAAAATGCAATGAATGTTCAAACTGTAAAAATTTACCTCCCCTCCATGACTTCCTGTCAGTTGAAACAAACTTACCCATCATGCTGACCACTTTCTGAAGCAGTTCTGGAAGTCCCTTCATGAGTTGCCTTGTGGCTTCCTTAGTGTCCTGAACTGATTCACGGTCATTTTGTCTTTGAGGAAAATTTAGAAGTTATGAGCTGCCAGATCCTATGAATGGGGCAGCTGAGGACACATTAGAATGTTTTGATTTGACCCAAATTTCTATAAATGTTTTAAATTGATCCAGGATACTAAGACAGCCATGAAGGCACTAATGAAGGAGAACTTCCAGAAAGTGGCAAGAATGATAAGCCATGTTCAAAGGTAGGGGACTGTATTGAGATTAACTGCAACATACCTTTTACTATAGTACATTTTAAAAATTTTAGTTTAAATAGACAAACACTTTCTTGTTGTTGGCTTGGACAATGATTTCTTAGATATAATACCAAGACATAGCAATAAAAGCACAATTAGGCAAATGGGGCTACATAAAATTCACCAGCTTTCGCATAGCACATGAGCAGGTACTAAGTGCCCATTATGAATGTAAAGTATATATGTCATAAGCACTCTGTCTCCCTGAAAATAAGACCAAACCAGAAAATAATCAGCCTTGAAGACCAGAGATGAAAAGTGCCCCACCATCAGGCTGTCCTCGCCTCACCTGCCATGACTGTTCCCATGTGTGGTGGCTTCTCTGGAAGACAAGAATGCATATTAGTTTGGGTAAAGAATTCATGGGCTAAGAATAGTAATAATAAGCACAAACATGGGGAAGGGGATTTAGAGACAGAGGGAAGGAGGCAGGTGGGGAGGATTTTTTAAAAAGTAACAAGCCAGGTGCCGGAGGGTTAGCTCAGTGGTTCCGGCGCCTGCCTTGCAAGCGCAAGGTCCTGAGTTCAATCCCCAGTAAACACATACAATGCTGGTTGTGGAGACTCACGCCCACCAGCAATCAATACCACATACCACAGTGTCAGGCTTGGTGGCTCACACCTGTAATCCCAGCACTCGGGAGGCAGAGACAGGAAGATTGCTGAGTTCGAGGCTTGCCTGGGCTACATAGTGAGCTCAGAGCCAGCCTGAACTACAAAGTGAGACCCTGTCTCAAAAAAAAAAAAAATTAACAAGCTATGTTACATACATGTACTTTGTTCTCAAGCACTTCATGTATTGCAAACAGGTACCAATAAAATTAAAATTTAGAAAGAAACAGTACACAGAATCTATGGAGTCGGAAAAAATAATTACAAACAGTATATATGATAAGGGTTTAATTTCCAAAAATATAAGGAATTCCTGAGGTTTGTAGATCAAAAGTATATAACCTGGGGGAATGAACTCGAACAGAACTTTGTCTATACAGAGAGACAGTTAACTCTCGAGTACATGAAAAGACAGTCAACATTCCTAATTATCAGGAAAACGAAAGCAAAATAAATATACAGTAGTTGGCATCTCACATCTGGTGGATGAAGACTATTAAAAAATCAATAGGCGGAAAATAACAGGGGATGGTAAGTTTGGAGAAATTGCAACTGTTTACAGTCTAGGTGGGCAGAGAAACCACACTGCAGTTTATGTTTATAGGGTTTGCAGGTCCTCACAATGCTGAACATAGAACTCTCGCAAGATGGAGAGCTCCTACTTCTGGGTAACGTTCAAAAGAACTGAAGTCAGGTTTTCAAAGAGATAACACTTGCTTTTGTGCATCATTCAAAATAGCCACCATACAGAAACAAACAAATGTTCCACAACAGATGGGTGAAAAAAACACGGGGGGGGGGGGCCGGAGGGTTAGCTCAGTGGTTCTGGTGCCTGCCTTGCTCACGCAAGGTCCTGAGTTCGATCCCCGGTAACCACATATAATGCTGGGCATGGAGACTCACGCCCACCAACAATCAACACCACATACCACAATGCTGGGCCTGGTGGCTCACGCTTGTAATCCCAGCACTCGGGAGGCAGAGACAGGGGGATTGCTGAGTTCGCGGTGGCTTGCCTGGGCACCATAGTGAGCTAAGGGCCAGACTGAACTACAAAGCAAGACCCTGTCTCAAAAAAAAAACAAAAAACAAAAAACATGGGGAACACACCACAGACACACCCCCTCCCCCACCCCACTCCACGCACGAGGAATGCTAGTGAGCCTTAAAAAAGAAGAAATTTTGCTATTATAACACTGTGTGAATCTCGAAAACATGGTGTTAGGTGTAAAAATCAGTCACAGCAGGACAAGTATTACATGATTCCAGCTTTATGAAACTTCTATTATAGTCAAACTCATAAAAGCAGAAAATATAATAGTGGTTTCCAGGAATAAAGGTGGTGGGTTAAAGAGAACTTGTATGCAAAACGAAAAAATTCTAACAGTCTATTGAACAGTACAGTGCCTCAAACAACTATTTATAGTATTTGCACTTCAAAACCGGTCAGGGAGAAAAACACTTTGTTATGGAGTCTTCTAAACACATGCAAACACAGGGAACTTTGGGAGGTATTGGATTACTGTGATTTTGGTGATGGACATAGTATTTTCAGACTCCCAAACTGTACACATGGCACCGGGGTGTAATCCCTCGGAAGAGCCAAAACTTAGCAGACACAAGGCCGTAGGCTCATCCTTAGGTCAACAAAAATTGTAATTGTTAGGTATGTGTGGTTCTCTATTATTATTTAGACACCAATAAAGCTGTCAAAGGAAACAAAAAAAATGAAATAAAACGTGCTTGTTTGGATTCTGACTTGAAGAAAAAATATAAAAATCAACTTCTTAGACAACTGGATACTTTGATTTTTGATTGAGTTTCATATAGTACCAAGGAATGTGTTCTTTTTGTCATACTGCAAATAGCTTTGAATTATGCAAGATATTGTCCATATATTTTATTACTACATATTGATATATGCCAGAGTGAAGGTTTTGAAATACTTCAATAAAAAGGGGAAAATGAAGGAAAATATTTGTAATAATTCAGTGGTGTGTAAACAATAAATTCTATTTTCTTTTTGCCTTAAACATAAGAGAATTGAAATGAATGTAAGTAGGAAAACTTCCAAAAATCTGTTAGCCAAAAATAAGGATGCTTATATTTCTGTCTACCCATCTGTGGACATTTTCTTATGACTCCCACACACCATAATTCCCTGAATCAGTTTAGGTGAATTGCCATAATGAAAAGTTAAGATCCACTTCTATTCACCAACCAAAGAAAAACTAACTCTACCTTGGCTGAGATTAGTCTACGTATTCACAGAGCAAGCAGGATTTAATTATCAAATGAACATTAACTATCCATCACCAGGCGATAATGCTCCTGATAATTGAAGGGAATGCCTTCCTGGCTCTGAAGTTATTTCTTTAATGTTTACACAAATCAGAAATATGGATTAATTGTTGGTTGTTCATGACATTGTAAAGCTACAATTCAGGTATAAAATCAGGTGTAATAAGTAGATAAAGCAGCACTCAATCTGACTCCTCATTCAAAGACAACCTCAAAAAAGTAATTGATTTTTGACCATCTCCAAATTTAACCTATTAAATAATTATTTTTGAGTTTCTATTCTTGTGTATTGAGCAGTTGATACAGGTGACATTTCAAAATGAAGAAAAGATGGATTATTTAACAAAAGATAGAATAATAGTCAACAATTTGAAAACAAATATAACTGGATTTTTTCCTTTATTCATTTCACAAAAGTAAATTACAGGAATCAAAGTTTTAAACATAACAACACAAGAGAATTATTCTTAACCTTGAAAAGTATAGAACTTTTTAATGGCAAACACAATACTCAATAAACTACAAAGAAAGGGTAAACAGACTTGTCTATATGGATTTTTAAAATTCTTTTGAGGGGAAAATAAATACTAAAAATGTCAAACCCAAATTAGAAAAACTGTGAAAGAATATTTGCCACATGTATGACAGATTAAAGGGTTTTTACTGAATATGTAAAGAGCATTCACAAGCCACGTCATAAAAAAATAGATTACCCAAAAGAAAATGAGCTTGGGACATAAATCTTAACAACTCAAAATGCTCATTTACAAGCTTGAAAATACAAATTATAATCACAATGATAAAGCATATTAACCCAATAAGATTTGCAAGCACTAAATTGATAGTACAAAGGATAATGGATGTTGAAGGGAAACAGGAATTCATACGGAATGTTGCAAGAAATGTTACAGTTTCTTCTGAAGACAATTTGGCATTCTTTACCAATATACTCACATACTTTGACCTAACAATCCCACTGCTAGGAATTTTCAGTAGGTGCATTTGTACAGATGCTCCAAAAATACGAACATGAGTGTTTCTTGAAGTACTATTTAAAATTGTTACTGGTTCAACTATAATATCTTTCAACCCCCTAGTAAAAGACTAAGTAATTTATTCATAGAAAGAAATATTTTACAACTATTAATATGAATAAAATGTCTGTGCATCAGTGTACCGATGAGATCAGATGAAAAAAATATGAAAATGTTAAGGGAAGAGAATGTCTGAAAAGTGACTTTAAACCATACACAATTCTTTCAGTAAGTGATTCCCCCGGGGTTAGGTTGAAGTAACCCTCAATCTTATCCCCTGTAATTCCTGGCAAAGATGTTGAAGTTACAGGCGAGAGAGGAGGTAGTTTCAAGCCAGTGAAGTCCCTGAAGATGGTGTAAAACCCAGAGCTGACCCACATGTTTGAGTCATGGCTGCATGTGTACTGTTAAGACATCAAGCTGTAGCCCCAGAATTTACACAGGTGAACCTGGAGGTCCAAAATATTTATGGACCCAGTACTTACTGATGCTCAATGACATAACACATATGATGTGAATGAATTGTAACACACATATATTTTAAGGTAATTTGAATTCTAAGTCAGTCACATGTATAATTCATGAAGTACTTTGCTTTTTGCTCTGAAATAATAGTAACGCTTTGAAGAAAAGCTGTTTAAATTATATGTATTGTTCATAGTTAAAGGTTTTCCCAAATAAAATGACAACATTTTGTACACTATTCAAGTTGCTATCATTTCTTTGTTGAAGACATTTTTCTATGAATCACAGTGATAAAATTGCATCTATAAGAATTATCAACCTCCAAAGCCAGACAACATATTATTTGTTCCCTGAAGACTAACTTTTTTCTCAGGTTTTATTATACAGTTTGCACTTTCTAGGTGCTCAGCAAACATTAGAATGACCCCTCGTTGCAAGTGTAAAGAGGGTGCTTTGGGGAAACAGAATGGGTTCCAGTTCTGACTTTTCTAGTTATTAGCTACAGGACTTATATCAAGTGAGATTTCTCATCTGTGGATAAGATTAATTTCCCTAGGCTTCAGAAATGCTCTGCTTTCATTAAAGACATAAATGAAGTGTCATTATGAGAATCATTCAAATTTCACTGGATCCTTTCCTTTACATACAAACTACATAGTCTCAAAACTCTGCCTAAGTATTCCTGAAATCCTAAACAGATGGGGGTGGACAGGGGAAAGCAAAGAAGGGAAAGAAAAAATTTGAAGGTAAAAAGTAAAAAACAAAACCAAAACAAAAACAGAAACAAAGCTTAGGTACATAGGGTGTGGAGGGAGGGCAAAGGAATGGGAAAAAAGATGTATCCTGTATAGGGGCTACAAATTCTTAATGATGAATATGAAAATAAAGTATACTTAAAATGTACCAATAAACTCAATTTGAAAAGAAGAAAACGAGCTCTCACAAAGCAAGTCTGGGTCTTCCTTCAGTCTATGAGATGTAGGGTTCTCCACTAAGCCCTACCTCCTCTTCCAGGGGCCAGCCCAACCCCTCTCAGCTCCAGGTATCTCAAATACTACCCCTACCATGTCAAGAAGACCCTGTGCTTAGTCTATGGGCAGCAGCCATAGTTCTAGTTCTGACAGCAGCCTCCTATCTGTTGGGGTACTATTCCTCCAGCAACTGCCCAGGGGCTCAAAGCTGGTTAAAAAGTCCCCTTCCCTTGGGCAGCACCTTAGCATTCCCCAAAATACCATGCAATAATGAAATTCTTTATTTTTTTTTTTCTCCTCTTTCCTTTGCTCCCTCTCCATTCCCCTCTTCCTTCCTTCTTTTCTTTCTTCTGCCTCCCATTCCTTTCTTTCTAATTTGTGGAACCACTGCTTTCCATAAACCACTGCTTTGTCATATACAAAGGCTTCACTAGAAGCCATGTTAAAAGTTACTGTCAACTGACTGACAGATCTCATGTTATGTTTAGAGTTTATTTGCTCTCCCGACTAATGACTTGTTACTGTTTCAGCTGTAGATATTCGGGTGTTCATGATGGTTAATATTACATAGCAAATATACTGGCCTAAGGAATCCCCAGGTAATGGAAGAACATTCATATTGTCTCTGAAGGTGCTTCTAGAAGAATTCAGCATTTGAATTAGAACAGGTGAAGAGAATGTGTCTCATCCATCAGGGGGCCTCATATAACCCACCCAGGGCCTGGGCAGAACAAGAAAGGCCAAGGAACATTGAATATGCTGTACTTAAACCGGGACCATCGTCTTCCTCTGTCCTCCGGGGCCTGGACTTAGTTCACATCTTGGCCCCTGTGGTTCTCAGTCTTCCAGTGTTAGGCTAGAGCTGTACCGCTAACTTTCCTGGGTCATCAGTGTGCAGAGGGAAGATCATGAGACATGCTTCTGTAAGCCAAAGGATTTCAAAAGAAATCTCTCTATGTAACAGCTAATGTAGTCTTCCCTGAGGACATCAATAATCATAGGCGCTCAGCTTCCTTATATAAAATGGTGCCTTATTTGCATAAAATCTACATAAATTCTTCTGTATACTTTGTCATCTCTATTATTTTTAATACATAATGTAATATGTTATGAAAATAAACATTAAACTCTATTATTTATGGACTAATGATGAGAAAGTGGGTATGTGCTCAGGTATAGGCAAAATTTTAAAAAGTATTTTCAATGCATAAATAGTTCATGGGTCCTGGTTGATATGGACCCCAAAGACATGGAAGACTGACTGAATACACTATTGATTCTTTCTCTGTAGAATTGATTAACATGATCGTTTTTCTTTAGGAATTTATTTCTCTTAGAACACGCTTCCATCTCCATGAAAATAGAATACCATTGAACCCCACAGCCATTTTGCTGCATGTACTACATATGATGATAGATGCTCTGTGTTCATGTGGAACCCCTCTGAACACAGAATACAGATAACTCAAATTTGAGGGTTGTTAGAATATTTTAGACTTCTTAATAGGGTTGTTGGAATGTTAAAACAATTATTAGCACATTGGAAACAATGTCAGCTAGTAGTATTTATAGCAGTAGTAAATGGCACTTTTTATTATATTAGTATAACTTAAGATGATTGTTATCATTGTTTTCCAATTTAAATGTCCTTTGATGATAGTTAATGTATGTCTCTTTCAATATTTTTACTGCACATCTTCATGTCAATGGTTTACTGGATAATTGAGAAAAATGTACAATTCATGCTCATCTATGCTGTAGGATTTTTTAAAAAATCACTTTCCATTTAAACTTTCAATAAAAATTTAACTATTTGCTATTGTACATTAGTATAGTCTTTTTAGAAAATATTATAGAACTACCTCAGAAAACTGAAATCAGAATACTTCTTCTGGGTTAATATACAAAGAATTTGAAATCAGAATACTAAAAAGATGCTTGCACTGTCCCATTTATTACAGAATTATTCATGGCAGCCAAAATCTGGAAACAACTGACATGCTCAACAATGAATGCAGAGATTTTTGAAGTGTACTATAAATGCTCAATGGAGTACTGCTCAGCCTTCGAAAAGCAGCAAATTCTTTCATTTGCAACTACTTGGGTGGTCCTTGTGGATATTATGCTGAGTAAATAAGCCAGGCAGTCAAAAACAAAAGCCACTGGATCTCATGTCTATGTAGAATTTTAAAAGGTCAAAGTCAGAGAAGTAGAGTGTAGAGGAGTAGTTACCAGAGCCCTGAGTGGCCAGAGACAAGGAAAGAAGTTGGTCAGTGGGTTCAAAGTTTAATTTGATGAGCGGAATAAGTTCTGGGCATCTTCTACACAGTGTGAGGATGATAATTAAGGAAAAGTTACATCATTTCCAAATGGCTGAAGGAATGAGTTTTATGTATTTTCACCACAATGAAATAATACCTATTTTAGGTGTTGTTAATTAGCCTGGTTTGATCATTCCACAATGCATTTGGGTGTTGGAATGCCACATTGTAGCTCATTGATGTCTATAATTAATGATTTGTCAATTAAAAAATAAAACTTAACTCTAAACTTGAGGCCATGAATCAGTTGAAGGAAATGTTTGCTTTGAAAAATAAAAAAATCAGCAAATTTAATTAATAAATAAATTTTATTGAGTTCCATTTGCACAGCATTGGATTTAATATTATTAGAGAAAGCAAAGGATTAAATCTCCAGAAGCCAATCTTCATTTAAATAAATGTGGATATGTATATATATTTTATGTCATATATACATATTTTTATCATATACATTTTATATTATACATTTATGTATTATAAATATTTTATATATAATTTTGTAACTGAAAACCTGCAACAGTATGTTAGGAAAAACAAATGGTAATAAAGACTGAATTATACACAATGTCATGTGGAGAATAGGACTAGGAAGAAGTCAAAGAGGTGACAGAAGATGGCAGGGTGAGAAGATGAAAACTCATCCATAAAGATTCAGAAGATTTGCAATCTAGTTCTGATTCTGTTTCCACTAACTGGAAATTTTAGGAAATCACTAACTTTATACTTCAGTTTTCCAACTGAGCTGCTACAATATTGAAAGGAAGCATTGCATATTTTAAAACCTTTTCTAATATAGTTTCTTAAAAACTATTTCAAAGCCATATAATTTACATAGTTATTATTTAAAGGCTTATAAGTATATAGTTTGCTTTCTTAAAATAAATAATACAATTAAAATTGATAACAAATAAGACAATTTTCAGATGTTTGATAATTAAGTAAGACACTTCTAAATATCTATGATTCAAAGAAGATACAACAATGAAAAGAAAATCCATGGCATGATTCTAAAGCAATATCAGCAAAGGTAATTATAATTGTAAATTCTTATGTTAGTTGAGGAAAGGTGTCAATTATACAAGAGTTCCTCTCTATACTAGTATAGTAGAGAGATACTACCCAACGTTTACAACTTGAAAGAGAAGTTTAAATTGGCTTAGGATTTAAGGGGATTCAGTTCACCTTCAGCTTGTTCCAAGGTAGAAACATTATGGCAGAAGGGACTGGGGGAGCAAAGCTGCTTAGTTCATGGTGGCTGCAAAGCAGAGCAAGGGTTAGATGCCCAACTGGAAGCACAAGGTCCCAGACAGACCCATAGCACTATGCCTCCATGACCCACCCAGACACCCCTACAAGTGAGCTCCACCCTACAGCAGATCCTAAAGCCAGTTAAGCAGCAACCACCTTAACCATCATCTTCCCTCAGTACAGTAGGAAAAGAAAGGAAAAGGAACCAATCTAAAGAAAAGGACGCATGTGAGAAAGCCAAGAGCATTGAATGGCATGCAACAGCAGCATTCTCCTTAGTTTTGGTCACACCTCATAAAGACCTCATGAAAATTTAAGACTTGTGCTCTGCAAAATGCTTTATTCATAGGATGAAAAGGCAAGCTTTGTGTAATAAGTGGCCACAAACTACAAGAATACTATGAAGACTAGTATCTTGAATATACAAAGGTTTCTCAAAACTCAACATTTAAAAAAGAGAATAATTGGGAAAGGAACATATTTTAAAACAATAATATATTAAAAATAAATAATGAAAGGCCTTCTGTGTAACCATTAGCAAAATTCAGATTAAACAACAATAATCTGTCCCTACAATCCTAGTGACTAAATGTAAAAATAGTGACATTAAATGCTGGTGAGGACATGAAGAAATTGGATCAGTCATGCTAAAATATAAAGTGGTACAGCCCATTTCAAAAGCAGTTTGGCATACAATTACTGTACAATCCAGACAGAATTTTTATCCCAGAACAATAGAAATGTATATTCACACTGAAATCTGTATGCAATTATTCAGACCATACATTTATTTGTAATAACCCCAATATGTAAACAAGCTAAATTTTCTTTGAAAAGTAAAGGATTAAATAAACTATGGCATATCCCTAGAAAGGAAGAATATACAACAAGTTACATAAATCTATAACTCCACTTACAATTCTGGTCATTTAACTCTTTAAATAACAGAACTACAATGATGCAGAAGGGAATAGTGATTTCTTAGAGCAGGATGAGGTGGGGCAGGAGGGAACAGGAAGGTAAGCAGGACAATGTGAAGGTAGGTGTAATCCTGGCCCTCTGGTGACTGAGACAGGAGGAGAACTGCGAGTATGAGGCCAGCCTGCACTGCATAGTGTGTTCCCTGAACTACACAGGGAGACCCTGTCTCAAAAACCAAAACAACAAACAAAAAAGGGGTGAGGGGCCACATGAATGATTCTTGGGATGAAGTAACTGCCCTATATCCCAGTTGTGGTGACGAGTACATGAACTCACACATGTGATAAAGTCTCGTAAAACTAAATGCACATACAATGTCAACAGTTTTGTTCTAAAACAGACGCTTTCATTGAGGCCAGCTAAGGGATTATTTCTTACAATTACTGTTTCTTACAATTCCCCATGATTGTGCAATTACCTTAAAGTGAAAAACTTCAGCTAAGAAAATAAGGAGTAGCTGGGGATTGAGCTCAAGTGGTACTGCACATACCTTGGAAGCATAAGGGCCCGAGTTCAATCCCCAGACACACACACAAAAAAGTGATGAAGAGGTATTGTATATACGTATCAATTCCCCCCAAATGGATATACTTGCTACATATCACAACATCCATTACTAATACATAAATATATGCTGTGAGACTCGGTTCTGTGCCCTACTGGCCTGGCAGAGGTCTCACCTTGGATCTGGTACTGAGATTTTAAGAGTCCTGTTTCTATTCAGTGTCTTTTGATTATTTGTACGTGTCTGCTGTTTATTATCTGAATAGAAAACCTAAGAGAAATTAATTTAAGGCTAAGAATGAGCTCTCATTTTTCGAAATTAATTTAAGGCTAAGAATGAGCTCTCATTTTTCTGTCTTCTTAAATCTTGACCAGACGCTGTGAACAAGGTCACCACAAGCTATGCTGGGCATGTTGGCTCAAGCCTGTAATCCCAGTGATCACAATTGTTTCAATTTCCTCAGTTCTTACTTATTTTTTTCATACAGTATTATTGATAATGCCCTTTCTGAAATCATTAAAGGCTCCAAAATTGCACCAATTTTTAAGAAACTGTTCATTAATGAAGCCAAGGGTCCAAACTCCTTCTCTCTTTCCAGTGCCAGCTAGAACCATCTGCTCCCTGCTGGTGTTTGTTATAATTTCAAAGTGGCTGCTGTGGTCCCAGACATGGAAACATATTTAGCTGCAAAGGGAGCAAGAACATTTGTTATCCAGTGTTTATTGGTGAAGTTTAGAAAGTAAACCTTTCCTAGACCCCTCCCAGTAGATTCTGGACTAGAGGTACCTCATGGCCATGTCCTTTACAAGAGAGAACAGGCCTGAAATTCATTTTATTTCTCCTTCAAACTACCTTTCCAATCTCTCTTCTGTGTTTAACTACCACAGGTTGTGAAATCACAATTGTTTCAATTTCTTCAGTTCTTATTTTTTCATACAGTATTATTGATAATGCCCTTTCTGAAATCATTAAAGGCTCCAAAATTGCATCAATTTTTAAGAAAAAAGAGTTACACTGTAAAATAATCTGTCACATTTGTAAAATACAACCAAAGTGATTTCTTATGGAAAAAAAACTTTTCAAAAGAAAATTCAGACTGAGGGCTCATCTCAGTGGTAGAGTGCTTGT
Source organism: Thryonomys swinderianus (assembly GCA_004025085.1). Lineage (NCBI taxonomy): Eukaryota > Metazoa > Chordata > Mammalia > Rodentia > Thryonomyidae > Thryonomys > Thryonomys swinderianus. The sequence continues at coordinate 12,933 of PVIC010007706.1, read as the reverse complement.
CTAACAAGGCACGGGTTTAATCCCCATCACTGAAATAAATAAGCTCCAGAAAATAAAAGCTAATCTGCCTTGAAAGAAAGTAAGTCATCAGTTGCTGTGGAGAAGAGGAGAGTCAGTAGTTCCAAGTGAAAGGAACTCAAAGGGGCATGAGAAATCTTCTGGGTGTGCCGGACATGTTCCTTATCTTGATTGTGGTAGGTCTATTTATGTACCAAAAATTTTCCAAATTTGGTGCTATAAACCTATGTGATTTCACTTCACCTCAGTAAAGTTTTTCATGGACTAGGAATCAAGTTTAGGGCCTCACATTTGCCAGGCAGGGATTGTGCAGCTGAGCCACATTCCCAGCCCAATAAAGTTATCTTTAACTAGTCAATTTTTACAAAAGAGGACAGGAAACATACAAAACACACACCCACACACACAGAAGAAACAAGTGGATGATAACCATCAAAAGTCAAATTAAAATTACCTATATCAATAATTACATAAATATTAAGAGACTAGACACACCAATTAAAAAGCAAAGATTAAAAGATTTGATTAAAAAAAAACAAAAACTGAGGGCTGCTGTATGCTATCTCCAACAGACAAACTTTAAATATTCAAGGAAGGTAAATGGATGGAAAAGTATATAATACAAGAAGAATAAGAAGTCTGATTAGATTATATTAATATCAGATAAAGTAACCCAAAAGACATCCATGTAAATGTACAAAACAATTTCATTTACAATAAGCAATGCATGCCATTAATGATACAATGAAAAATACTTAGAAATTCATTCAATAAAATACTCATAAGAACAAAGAACAAAAAACAAAACAAAAAAAAACTTGTGCAACAGGATTCTGATGAGTGACCTAATAAAAGAAGAAATTCTTTTTCTCAGTTCTGAATCTTGAGCCGTTCAAGGTCAAGGTGATGGTCCCAATAGTTTCTAATGGGGGCTTTCTGCTTGTCTTCATGTTGTGTCTTTAGATGGTGAAGAAAAAAAAGATCTTCAACTTTTTATAAGATCCAGGTCCCAGGGGGTGAGGGTTCCATTCCTCACCTTACCTACCCCTAAAGACCCCAGGCAGAGAGCCACAATGTGGATATGAGCTGGTCTATGGTAAGGACAAAAATTACTCTTAGATAATTATGTACAGAGCAACTATTTCCAAAACAATGTGAAATAACTAGTAATTTTGAGTACTTGTAAAATACCTTCATTTCATGTCATTTCATAATGAAGCTGAATTAAATGTCTTACTGAATGTTAGAAAATTAAACTCATCCATTTAATGACATCTGGATCAACTAGAACATCTGGATATGCTGTTGAAAATAATTTGAAACCAGAACGGTTTTTTTTTATATTTCAATCCGGTTTCATCTATTTCACTGGGAAAGAGTTCAGGCAACATCTGCTTCCAAGCGCACTGGGGATGAATGTACACAAACAAAACTTACAACTGTGAACAGACAAGTCAAGGATGAAGATTCTTTCAGTTTAACAATGGAATGATGTACAGTAGTAAAAACCAGTGAGAAGGTCTGCTTTTCAAGAAGGGTCATAGCATTTTTCTAGAAAGAATAGTAATAGCTAGAATTCTTTTTTCTTAAAGAAGAAATAATCAGTATTTCATTTTTACCCTACAGCAAGATTTAGTGACCGTTCAAGTCACTGGTGTTGAAATCCTCCAGTATGCATTAATTGTCTTGGAGTCCAACATCCAACTCATATAAACACCTTGAAAAACATGATCTCCAATGTTTTAAGAACTTCTAGATACAGAAAAAGAATCCATTCTAAGGATCTCATTCCTATATTGTGGTAAAATGCAAGAACCCTGTAAGTCCATGGGGAAACTGCTCATTAATGAAGCCAAGGGTCCAAACTCCTTCTCTCTTTCCAGTGCCAGATAGAACCATCTGCTCCCTGCTGGTGTTTGTTATAATTTCAAAGTGGCTGCTGTGGTCCCAGACATGGAAACATATTTAGCTGCAAAGGGAGCAAGGACATTTGCTATCCAGTGTTTATTGGTGAAGTTTAGTAAGTAAACCTTTCCTAGACCCCTCCTAGTAGATTCTGGACTAGAGGTACCTCATGGCCATGTCCTTTATAAGAGAGGACAGGCCTGAAATTCAAAGCCTTATTTTACTAAAAAGAGACTTAGTATGTAGTAGGCATTTAAAAATTTCCAGTGAATAAATACAGTCTTAATAGAGACAGGCACCGATGGCTAATAGCTGGATTCTCTGCTTCAAGGAGAATAACCACTTCAAACAAAAGACTGTTTAGCATGGGAATGTTATTAGTGAACTTGTAGAGCACAGACTGTGGCCTTAGTTCAAGATGTCTCCTCTTTTCTCCTGGAAATCATCTCATCTGTCCTGGGAGCAACAAGACAAATCCCTGCTTGTGGTGCTGGTTACCCAACCCAAGACCCTTGCACATGGTAAGCACCTTCTCTACTTCGAGCCACTTCCCCAGCCCAGACCACTTTTATTAAGAAACATGGAAAAGCTAATTTTTCCAGGCTCTTTAGTGTACCATTAGTAAAAAGGCAGGGCCAACAAGTAGACCTAAAAGGAGAGACACAAAGGAAGATGCCCACAGAGACAACCCAGGGCAAGAATACTCCACAGCTTCAGAGATAGGAGAAATCAGAGTTACATTTCCTGCAAATGAAAGATTCACTGAAGTGTGAAGGCTTTTAGCAACAACATTGATGTACCCTTTGAGGTTGTCAGGTGCAGAGCTCATAAGGCAAAAAGGCAAATTCCAGCAAGGTCCCATGTCTTCATGAAGTAGTCTCCACGAGGGAAAGCCTTGTATTGATTAAGCATCCTCATCCATGCCTGAGAGGAAACAGATCACATAAACTTATACCTGAACATCCCAGATCCAAGCCTGCTGGGATGTTGACTAATCTTTTAGTACACAATCTTCTAGGGAAGATAATATCTGCATATAAGAGTAGTAAAAAGAAAAGCAGCACATGATCTTGAAAAGATATTATTTTAAAAGAAGAAAGAGATAGGAGAAATAAAGAACACTTAATCTGGGCATAGTGAGCATGCATGTGATCTCAGCATTCTGGGAGGCAGAGTCAGGAGGATAACAAATTTGCACCTAGCCTGGGTGATTTAGTGACTTAGTGAAATCATGTCTCAAAAAACTTTAAAGGGCTGGGAATGTATCTCAGTGATAAGGTCCTGGATCCAATCCCAAGTACTGAACACACACACATGTATACACACACTACAGAGCAATGAAAATGGTGGCACTACGTTGGTATTGATTTACATACTTTTAATTAAATAAAATGATTTCTTTTACTTTTTAAGGTAGGGCCACAGATGAAAGATTCTAGTCAGGAGATGGTTAGAAAAATATTAGACACTAACCACATGACATAAGAACACAAGCCAAAGAAATATCACAGAAGCAAAGCAATATTGATAGAAATACAAAGAACAAAATATTTATGTCGCAGTAGAGGACTACAAAATAAATATGAGAAAACTAAATCTATTTCTTTTTCTTAATCAGCGCTATAACAAGACTTTTACAATGGTGGCTGGAATAGGTACCCAATAGACGTCTTTAAGAAAATTTAAATCAGAGAAGGGGAAGATTTTGCCAAGAATATTTCTAAGGCAGCTGTTTGCAGCTTTAATTAATTGTATCTTGCTCTTTCCCTCCTGAAAATGAACTAAGGCCTTGAAAAAAAGATAGTTCCCATAGAACCTCTATTTCTGAAGAAGATGTGTTTGTCTGGAAAGGATAAAAGGTAAAAGAAGGTAATGATTGTAGAAATAGATAAAATATGATTCCTCTCTTTTATGTATGAAAGATTTACCTAGATTCAAAGACACAGGTAGGATTGAAAATGAAATGATAGAAGATACAATCTTCCCATAACAACCAAAAGAGATCTGAGAGGTTCTTTTAGTAATCCAAGACAGTAGAATTTAAGTTGAAAATTATTAGTAGGGTTAAGTAATAACTATTATAAGAAAAAGTCAAACTATTGAGAAAATGACTGTACTAAACATATATGCACAAAACAACAGGCTGCCAAAATACCTGAAATGACACTGGCAGAATGAAAGAAAAAATAGGCCATTCAATATTAACAGTTGAGGGCTCTGATAGTTCATTCTCAGTAATTGATAGAATATTTGAACAGAATATCAAGAAGGAAATAGAGACAACAACATTGTAAACTTGATCTAACACTTTCGGTAGAACTCTCAGATTCAGATTGTTATGTATTTTTTCCTTAATTGCACAAGAGATTCAGAATCAGCAAAACAATATTTTTTTAAAAGTATACAAAGCTGGCCGGAGGGTTAGCTCAGTGGTTCCGGTGCTTGCCTCGCAAGCGCAAGTTCCTGAGTTCGATCCCCGGTAACCACATACAATGCTGGGCGGGGAGACTCACGCCCACCTGCAATCAGTACCACATACCACAGTGCCGGGCGTGGTGGCTCACGCCTGTAATCCCAGCACTCAGGAGGCAGAGGCCTAAAGTACAAAAGTGAGACCCTGGGGCTGGAGGGTTAGCTCAGTTGTTCCGGCGCCTGCCTCACAAGCGCAAGGTCCTGAGTTCGATCCCAGGTAACCACATACGGTGCTGGGCGTGGAGACTCACGCTGACCAACAATCAATATCCGCATACCACAGTGCCGGGCATGGTGGCTCATGCCTGTAGCACTCGGGAGGCAGAGACAGGAGGATTGCTGAGTTCGAGGCTTGCCTGGACTACATAGTGAGCTCAGAGCCAGCCTGAACTACAAAGCGAGACCCTGTCTCAAAAAAAAAAAAAAAAAGTATACAAAGCTTGAGGACTCAACATTTTATGACTTCAAAATGTGCTTCAATAATTAAAATAGTATGGCACTGGTGCAAATAGAGATCTGTGGTGTAAATGTGATAATTAAAAAACAAACCTTCTTGCTTACAAATTTTTGACAAGCACACCAAAACAATTTTAATGAGGGAAAAATGATAATATTTTTTACCATAGTCCAGTGACTGGGTCACTGTGCACTCAAATGCTAAAAAAAAAAAAAATGAAACTAGATCTTGCCTCAGACTATATACAAAATTTATTTCAAATGGATAAAATATCTATAAAGGTTATTGTTATAAAATTTTTAAAAATGTGCAAATTTTCATGTCCTTTTGTTAGACAACTGTTTGATCTGCCATTCAAAAATATATTCAGTCAAAGGAAAAAAATGGACTTCATTAAAATTAAGAATATTTATGCTTCAAAGGACACTATCAAGAAAATTGAAAAGGTCTAGAATCTAGCATATAGGAATAACTTATAACATGCTGATAGTCAATATGACCCAGGGCCTTCGCCATGGTGTGTCCTTGATTTTTACCCCAACTGTATTGCCAAGGTTTCCAGGAAAGAAGGGATATTCTGGAAGGGAAGTTTTTTTAATACTTAGTTTATAGGCAAATTTTATTATCTCTATGCTTCCTGAAGTCATCAGTTCTATACTGTTTTTAAAAACTGGCCTTGAGCCCTTTAGAGTACACTCTGTGAGCCAGACACAGATGATATTTCTGCCTTTGAAGGTTGGTTTTAATCAAGTTTTACCTCTGCTGGTCAGCTAATGTCAATTTTAGATGTTCTCTTGATCCAGGAATAAGAACAGGATTCATTATTAAGGTTTCTCAGAGGTATCTTAGCCAATCCGCTCATAAACAGAGCTTGAGTCATTTCTCCAAGGGCTTCCCTGACTTCCTTCCCGGGCCCTAGGAAGAGGGGTGGTCAATAACTGAGGGGGTCAGTATGAATCCCTCTGTGGTACCAGCCACTATCATGCTTGGACTATCTTCCAGGCTTTCTTCTCCCAGGGGTGCAGCTATCACCTCTATTTTGTTTAGACAAAATGGCTTAGTAAAGCATCAGACTGTAAATCTAAAAACAGAAGTGCAAGACTTCTTTTTGTCAGGCTTTGAGTTTTGGCTGAAGCCCTGCCACAGCCTGTGTGATGGACAGGCTGAGGACAGCACAGACAGCTGTAGTGGGCAGTCTGCCAGTCTTGGCTGGCAACAAGGAGTGCACTTCCTGTTTGTTTCTCAGACATGATTTCCCTTGTTAACAAAGTAGTCCTTCCCCTTCTCTAAAGTGATATTGTTTCTGAATATCTCATAACTTTCAGGGATGTTGGTAAAATGTGAAAAGAGATTGAGATGCTACCACAGGTGAAGAACCAGGGGACCCTCTTCTTGTAGCACAGCTTTAACCCAGATATTAAGTGGTCACTTACAGAGGCCAATGGCTATGGATATGTGTGTGTTAATACATTTTGAATTGCCGAGTGACTTTTTATTGAAAAAGGCAAAGAAGCAATCAAATCCAATTTTTCATATTGGATCACAAGACACTTTAGACTAAATGATGCATAACAGTTCAAAATGGCAGGGTGATCCAATACCAGATGAATATTATTACAGAGAAAGTAGATTATGAAAACTAATACCACCAAGGTTGAAACCTGGCCAAAAATATTAAATAACACAAAGAAGGGCAGTTTATAATGCTAAATATATATTATGGAAACTTATAAATCAAATGATATAACAGTGGTCAGAAGAGAAAGAGAAGATATAAGAGGAAATAAATAGAAACATTAAAGATGAACGGCTGTAGTTTTCAGACTGTGCAGGATACAGAGGTCAAGAAGTAGGCCAAGATACAGAAATAAATGGCAGAGGATTGACTGTGGTCTGTATTCTGCAAGATTCCATGTGGTGAAGGCTTTCTCCCTGAGGCCACACACTGTGGGAGTGAGGGAACCTCTCAGCATAAATCCTCAGACAGCAACTCTGGTGAGGCTCCTTGAGTTTTCCTGAGAGGACTACTCAGAACTGGAGTTTGAACCTGCAGTTTTCTCTGTCCGGGTGCAGGTTGTCATCATTTTTGTGCCCACATTTCCTCCACTGTTATCTGCTATATTGTGACACAGATGAGAACTTAGCCAGTGCCAGCCCTATACCCTTGAACCTACAGAACTGTAAAAGGCAGAGCAAATAGTTGACTTTGTTGTTTTCTTATTAGCTTTACAAATTTTCATTCCTCACTTAGCATCTTCCAATGATGAGGCCACAGTTGAGTTTTGTATTGTTATAAATTCATTGGTGTAAATATATTGTGAACTAGGGATCATTCCTAGGGATGTTTATATTGTCCCATTTTTTGCCCACTGGAAGCGGTTCCAAGTTGAGTCCTTTTGCCATGACAACAGTAATTAGAATACGTTCTTCAACTTCTCACATGACAAGGTGTCTCAAGCTTATGTTAGTCATTTCTTGTCCAGCCAAGAATTTAGTGTCTGCTCCGAGGACGGGTAGTTCTTGTGGAAAAAGTATTTAGAAATAATCTGGGACCTAGAAGTGCTCAAAATGATATGTAAATTTTTAAAAGCCATGAATTTTAAAAAAGAATCTTCAATTCTAATTTAAAAGCATAGAAATTTTACTTAACTTTTTCAGTCTTATACTTTTATCTTCTCTTTTGCATAACTAAAAATCCTATTTCCCATATCTACACAATTATCCATTTAAAGATCAACAGCCTCAGAAAAACAAAAACACATGTACTACCATCAAAGATGTAATTTCTGAAAATAGTTCACAATTTCTTCTTTTGATTCTTTTCATCCTTTAGGTATATTCACTACTAATACATAGTCAAACTATTTTATTTAAAGTCACCTAAAATAATTTCACTTTTACGTAGCTATGCCACCAACCTGATATAGTCTTGTGTTCCTTTATTTCATTTTGCTTTCAGAATTTTTTTTTTGAGATAGGGTCTTGCTTTGCAGTTCAGGCTGGCCCTGAGCTCACTATGTAGCCCAGGCAAGCCTCAAACTCAGCAATCCTCCTACTTCTGCATCCCGAGTGCTGGGTTATAGGTGTGAGCCGCCATGCCTGGTACTGTGGTGTGTGGTACTGATTGCTGGTGGGTGTGAGTCACCATGCCCAGTTTTGTTGTATGTGGTTACCAGGGATGGAGTCAGGGACCCTGCACCTGCTAGACAGGTGCCAGAACCACTGAGCTAAATCTCCAGCCCTGCTTCCATATTTTATGCATAACTTTTAAATTTTTAAATTTTGTTTTATAAGTATATAACACCTACACTGTTTCAAAATTGAATCTACAAAATAAGGTATTTTTAAAGTATTTTTCATCAGTGTCATAATTTTCTTCTGCAGTACTGCACATTGAATGCTGGGACCTTGCACTGAGGTACACCCCAACCCCTTTTTCATTTTGAGTTGGAGTCTGACTAAGCCTCTAAGTTGCCTCAGCCACTGAATTATGACTGGGTTCAAGCTTTTCATCCTCTTGCCTCAGTGGCCAGTGATGAAGCTCTTGCCACCATTTCCAGCTACAGCATGAGGTTTAAAGTTTTCTGGAGCCTTAGTCTGGACTTTGGTTCTCCATGATTCCCAATGGTTCTGTGAGCTACTTCTGTCATTTTCATAAACTCTAAAATTGTTTTCTTTTTCTTGTAACCAGGAACTTTGAAACTGGAAAATGGCTGTTCCATGGGCAAATAACTCCACTGGATCTGTGCTTCTTTGGGACTAGCTTTATGCAGACAAAAATCTTAGAAAATGAAAAATTTCAGAGTTTTTTAAATTTCTATAGCATTTCCCCACTCTCTTGCTTTGCCCTCCATTCAGGCAACTAAAGGAAACACAAAAAATTGACCATAAAATATTTCAGGCAGATGTTTGATCACTATCTGTAGTCATGGGAAAGGCTGCAACAAATTGTAGGAATCTACCCCTGGTGATGCCTCAGACAGCTGCTGTTTTCCCCCATAGACACAGTTAACTGCTCATCCCAAGAGGCTCCCTGTCCTCCCCAAGGTCTAGTCATGATTTTGCTCCACAGGAAGATTGAGAAGTTCATGTTGATCAAGAGCCTCTGCTGGCTGTGTTGTGGCCAGTGTGGTCTCAGACTGATTACTGGACACACCAGGCAACAATGCTCCTCCTTGCAGGAGCTGATTGTGACCTTCTATCCCAGGGAAATATCAGTTCGTTTCTTCAAGTCCAGTGTTAATCTGAATAGAGCACCCTCGATAGGCGATGGGGAGACAGCGCACTTTCATTTCCACTGGGAACCCTTGATACCTTGACAACTGGGAGAGCTGAACACTGATGTTAACGTAGTGCTGAAATATGGAAGTAACACATTAAAATGACTTCACTGGTTTCTTTTTCAGACTAAGTCATTCTGTACATTTCTAGATATTTCCAAATGTGGTGTATTCTTTGCTTGTTCTTTGGTTGCAGAAATGCCTTTTAACCACCACTTAAATTAGCCTTGTGCTTTCCATGCTACTTTAGTTTTTACAGAAGATAGCCATGATGCAGGCTGAATTCCCAATATTCTGCAGAATATCTTCCTGGGGGTGTTTATAAATATTCACCCAAAATACTCCAAATTTCAGTGGATTTTAGAACTTCATGTGGACTGTGAACAAATCAGAACGTTCTGGTCACAGCATTTTCTGCCGTTCTCCTAAAACATGTCCTGAGAGTGAAGATAAGTAACATTTACTGAGGGCTCAGCAAGTGCCCAGCACCTTTCTACAGAATTGTTCTACGGAATCATCTCAGTTAATCACCACATTGAACTTGTACAATTGGTATAACCTTACAGTTATTTTACAGGTGGAAAAACTTGGGCCCTTAAATATTAAGTACCTTGCTCAAGATTACACGGCGAGACATGAAGGAACAGAAATCAAAGTCATGGCTTCTGTGCTCCTTCTTACCTACTGCACTTGGTGCCTTCCTAATGGAAAGTGCTGCTGGAAAAGTATCTCAGTCATTAATCTGCCTTCATGACACATCTCACAGGGTTAGTGAGACTACCAATTATCTTGACATAAAAGTTTGATTAGTCTTTGTCAAAGGCATGAAATATTTTCCTCTAAATCAAATCATCCCATAAAATAAAGTACAGTGAATACAATTTAAATATACTTTCAACCTACTAGAAACAAATTTCACCATCTTCTTTATATAGGAAAAGGACCGTTGTTTGAAATCTTTCTTCTATTTTATGTCTGCAAACTGATTAAAATTTTGTTAGCCATTTATCTAATATGAATTTAATGGTTATGCACTCTTTTTATCTTGTAAACAAAGAATCCAAATCATTTTGCAGAGAATCTATATTCATGCAACAAAGAACAAAGCAACATACAAGTAACAACAGGTGAATTTGTAAAATTATTATCACACAGTTAATGGTGTGTTTGTAAATGTGTGTGTAACAGGCCAGAGACTTTGTTCTCCCCAACTGTTGGATCTTTGAAAATTTTGTTAGATTCATGGAGCCTTGTAGTTTTTAAAATGTTTAACTGCAATTGTCTTTTTTTGGGGGGGAGTGGTACTGGGGATTGAACTCAGGTCTTTGTGTCTGCATGGTAAGTGCTGTAACACTTGAGCTAAATCCCTAGTCCTGCAATTGTCATTCTTCAGAGATACAGATACCATCAGTGGTATTATCCACAGTTGATCTGATTTCCTACTATTGAAAATATCTTGTTTATTTGGTATGAGCATTTATCTCTTCTGAAAGCAAGCCCCAGTCCAATAGGAATTTTGCCTGTATAATCTAGGGCTTGTCAAATTATGTTTCCCCTGGGTCCATTCTGGTAGACAAGGTTTCAGGGAAACATTTCCACACCTGATTACTGGCATTCCGGGCCAGGGGCTTTTCCTTTCTACAGCAGTCCTTGAAACAGACACTGTGGTCCATGAAGCCAAAAATATTATCTGGCTCTTTACAGAGAGGTTAGCCAGTCTGACTCATTCACTGTTCTAGCAGAATAGTGCTCAGTAGATAGTAGGCACTAAATAATAATAGACAAATAAAAAATTAAATGCTCAACAGCAAGTGAGGCCCTTTGATCTGAGCAAATTTCCCTCTCCCAGGGTTTAGATGCTGGTGCATCAGAAAGTTAGATTAATAGGAGGAATTGAAGACTCATCACAGGTGCATCTATGTTTATCCTTCACACTTTTCCAGTTTTTTTTTTTTTATTCTTGCTGCTGGTAGTGATTTCAGTGAGGGCTGAATTTTCTATATTTTCAGAGATCAATAATTAAAAAGCTGGTTTTCTCCAAGGAATACATCAATTTTCTTAAATAAAATTATTTCCCTAAATGTTTTCTTCAATATAATTTATTTAGTGGATGTTGGGATTGAATTCAGGGCCTTTTCACTGAGCTACATCCCTTGCTAAGAGGCTGAGCTAAAGTTACAATCTTCCTGAGAAAGAGATAAAGTTCATTTTAAAAGACAACCAAAATTCATTACTGAAAATGTAGAAAAGGAAAAAAAAGACTATCATCCCTCTACTTAGGGACAGGACACCATAACAACAATACCTTCCTTTTGAGTCTCTAGTCCAGATATTAGAAAAACCTCAAACCTGTACTTATATGAATATGAAAAATGTCCTTTATTTTTTAATATATGATGATGAATATGTCCTGCATATTACTAATAAGTGTTAATTGATGACAATTTGGGAAATAAAGGGGGTGAAGTAAAATTTATTGAAAAGTTTTGGTGTAGCAAATGCAATCTGGGGACATCTCCATCTCAGAGCAGGCTGCTCGGGCAGGGTGGGTCACATCTGCTCCAGCCACCCCTGGACTCCATCAGCTCAGCATTCCAATCTCTGCCAGGGACTCTGTGGCATCTGGTCTGACAGCCACAGAAGGACGGAAGTGTGCCTGAGCATGGAGATGATGTGACCCTGAGAAAGAACTGAGGAGGGACAGTAAAAATAAATGTCTGCTTCCACATGCCAAACACTGACTTAGACCAAAATCTCTCACCATGCACTAGACTAAAACTGAAATGAATCAAAGATTGAAACATAAAACAGAAGCACTTAATGTCCTGGCAGATAGAATAGATAGAACTCTCAAAGATATGGGCCTAGGCAAAGACTTTATGAACAAAAACCTCAGTCACAAAGGAATTGCTACAAACAGCAACTAGAACCACAGCAAATAAAAAAGCTTTTGCAGAGCGAAAGAAACCACCTACAGAGTGACAGAATGGGCAAAACTTTTTATCAGCTACCCCTCAGACAAAAGGGCTAGCATCTAGAATATATAAAGAATTTTTAAAAATCAGCCTTCCTCAAATTCAATGACATAATCAAAAAATGGGCATCTTAAATGAATAGACTTTCTCTAGAAATAAAGCAGCAAATAAATATGCAAAAAAATGTTAGGCATCACTGGTCATTGAAGAAATGCAAATGAAAACAACACTGAAATTCCACCTCACACCAGAAGTATGGCCATCATCAAGAATTCAACCAGTGGGACCCAGCAGCTCCGGGCCTGCCGTGCCATGAGTCCAGCGGACTAGGGAACTTGGAGCGGACGGACCGGAACCAGCAGCTCCGGGCCCGCCTTGCCGTGAGTCCAACGGACTGGGGAACGAGCGGCGGACGGACCGGACCCAGCAGCTCCGGGCCCGCCTTGCCGTGAGTCCAGCGGACTGGGGAACGAGCGGTGGACGGACCGGACCCAGCAGCTCTGGGCCCACCGTGCCGTGTTTCCGGCGAACTGAGTGAGCAGCACGCGGACCCGGCTGCAGGGTGCAGTCCATTTCCAGTGGACTGAAGGCCGCCCAGCAGCACACTGTATCCCGGAGCTGTGCAGTGAGTCAGACATAGAGGTAACTCATAAGCTCAAAGTATCCAGTATAGAATCTAACAAACCTTTTTTGTCTTATTTACTGTGTTTAATACTGATATTGGCATTTATTGTATTATGGTAACAAACATGATGTGATTGTTCTGCTCAAATACCTACCATGATGTGTCAGGAGTGAGAACTCTCAAGGGTTATTACAGATTCAA
>PVIC010007705.1:30847-50264 GCA_004025085.1 Thryonomys swinderianus | reverse complement strand
AAGGGAAGGGAAGGGAAGGGAAGGGAAGGGAGGGGGAAGGAAGAAAATTGCTGAAAATAAAAATCTATGTATAAAGGTATACATTTACTGAGAAATGCTACTGCAAAATAGACAAAGTCATGAAGACACCAAACAGAAAGACTCCACATGCACTGAAATCCTGAACTGTTGTCTTACCCATTTTCTTCTGCCCTCATCAGCACACGGCTGACTTGCATTTCCACCCATGATCAGCTGAGTGACAATCCCCCACACATCGTGCCTGTAACCGAATTCTAGCCCATCAGCGGCATGGGAGCAGAAGTGCTATGGGCCACTTCTCAAGTCAGGCTGTCCAACCCCCGCTCTGTTCCCACTGCTTTCTTGCTTCTACTTGCTTGCTTGAACTATAGTGGATCCCAAGCCCCTCATCTTCTCGTGAGAAGATTCTTCATCTCTGAACGACCTCATGGAGAACAAATACTGTAGCACCCTGGACTGTTCGTGCCACCAAATGTCTGAGTCCACTTGTCACCATACATTAATAAAAATAGTGGTTCTTGGGGCCAGAGATTTAGCTCAGTGGTTCTAGTACCTGCCCAGCAAGCACAAGGCCTGAGTTCGATCAATGGTAACCACATACAATGCTGGGCGTGGTGACTCACGCCCACGAGCAATCAATACTACATACCACAGTGCCGGGCCTGGTGGCTCACACCTGTAATCCCAGCACTCGGGAGGCAGAGACAGGAGGATTGCTGAGTTCGCGGCAGCTTGCCTAGGCTACATAGTGAGCTCAGGGCCAGCCTGAACTACAAAGCGAGACCCTGTCTCCAAAAAAAAAAAAAAAAAAAAAAAAATCAAACCAATCATAACATTATGTCCAACCTTGTTTTAAAACATAGAGTGAAGTTCACCATTCAATAAAGTAAAATTCAAACTACAGAACATTTTAAAAAAATACCACTAGGTATATGAAGTTGAAAGGAAATCTGACCCACACCTAGCATTTAAAAGAAAAATCTGTCAACAGACTTTCATCTAGAATCAATAAACTTCACAAATTACATAAAAAAGTTATATCATAGTCATGCACTGAATGCTGAAAAATATAAATGAAAATATCATCATAATGAGAAAATAAAAAATAATTGAAAAAATAAGTTTGATGAGAATGATAAATTCAAAAATCCTATAGTATTAATAATATCAATAACATCAAGCCACACTATAAACTGATAACAGTGACCAAAGAAAGCCATAAAAGCAGACTGAAAATAATAAATGAGAGATTAAAAAATAAGAATCATTGTAGACTTTTTATCAGAAATATGAAAGTAACAGTACATTAAAAGCCACCATTAAAGTACTAACAAAAATTAGCCAGGCATGGTGGCTACTGCCTGTAATCCCAGCATTCAGGAGGCAAAGGCAGGAGGATTTCTGTGAGTTTGAGGCCAGCCTGGATTAGATAGTAAGTTCAGGGCCAGCCTGAACTGCAAAGTGAGACCTTGTCTGAAAAGACTAAAAAAAAAAAAAAAAGTACAAATAAAAATTATTACCTGAAGTTATACTTCTTTCTAATTTTTAATATCTTTGAAAGATAATCAGGTTTTGTAATCAAAATATAATAACTATATGCTCTAGGTATAATTTAGAACATGTAGAAGAAAATAAGACAACAGATGTAAACAACAATATTGATAAGTTTATTGAAAGCAAATTGTCTAAATACTACAATTAAAAGACAGCTACTGGGGAGAAAGAATATGATTTGGAAAGAAAAAGAAATAGCATACATATAAGGGGGGTTGTGGGTGGGTAGGGATATGGGTAAAAATGAGAATTAACTTCTGTCATATACTAGTACAAATTCCCCAATGTTGAGTGTGATTGTGAACTGTATATAAAATGTAGCAATAAATAATTCAATAAAAAAAGAAATTAAAAAGAAGACAGCTACTGAAGTTTGGGTTAAAAAAAAGAAAAAGTATAAAAGCAAAAGTTGACAGAAATTAAGGAAAAAAATCAAACAATCCACAAATCTCTTTAGAGAGATAGCATTTCTATCTCACTTATAAAAAAACAATAGAAAGAGAAATACAAAAGTTAAATAATACTATCAACATCTTTTACCTAAAGCCCATCTAAGAAGACCTCCCCCAATAATAGTGGAAAATACTTTTCCTGCAAATATATATTGGTCAGTCATCAGGATGGACCATATATGCCACCACCAAACGAATCCCAATAACTTTAAAAGAAATAGAATCATACAGAAATTAATATCAGAATTTTATCTTTAATACTTTAAAAGTTTTAAAGTAATGAACATATGAAGAAGTTAACAGTTAAATTTTTAAATAGCCACAGTCTCTTCAGCTTACTGTGATTTAACTTATGATGCTTTTACTTTATGATGGTACACAAGCAATACACATTCAATAGAAGTACTTTGAATTTTGATGTTTTCCTGAACTAACAATACTCTATATGATACAATGAACTCTCATAATGTTGAGCAATGGTAGCAAGCCACACCTTCCCATCAGTCAGGTGATCCCAAAGATAAACCAACAATACAGGGTGCTGGCTGCTGATTATGGTGTTTGGTAAGTTAGGTACTTTAAGTACATTTTTAATTATATTTTCAACTCTCAATGGATTTATCAGGACATAAATCATGTATATCAAGAATCACCTATATTATAAATTGAAAAAAATAAAAGATCACTATATCAAAATTTATAGTATGCAATTAAAGGCTTAGAAGAAAGTATATAGCTTTAAAAATTATTACCAAATAAAACATGTTTAAAACTAATGATCTAAGCTTCCATTTTAAGAAACTCAAGAGAAGAGTAAAATACATCAAAAGTGTAACTAGTAAAGAATGAAAGTGAGTGAAATACAAAACAAGTAAGTAACAGATACAGTCAACTATTTTTGAAAAAATCAATGTCTTGGTCACTTTCTTTGTCACTGAGATACAATACCCAACACCCACAATTTAGAGGAGAAGCTTATTTGGGCTCACAGATTAGTCATGATCACTGGCTCCAAGGCAGAAAAGGTGGATGGAAGGGCTGGATAGGCAAGAGCTGCTCACATCAAGGTGGCCAGGAAGCAGAGAAAGAATGTACGTGGCTAGGAGAGAGACACACCCCCAGTGACCTGCCTCATCCAACCAGAACCTTCCCTCCTACAAGCAAGTCAGCTATTGGGCCCCCTGAGCCAATCATCTTCCAAATGCCTCACCCCTCAAATTATGAGACTCTTGGGGGGGTAGCTAGATCCAGACCACAAGGACTAATACAATCATCTCTACTCAGTCTTTGACATAACAACACAATCCTAACTAAAACAAAAATCAAATGCATACAATCATAAAGAAAAAAAGTAAAACTTTTAAAATACAAATATCACTAATATATATATGCAGAATATTTCAGAGAACCTATGAAGGCTACCAGACCCAAAAAGTGAGTTCATTAAGGTAACATAATGTTACTTGTATGTATTGACACCAAATGATTTAAAATTATAATTATTCTTAAATAATATTTGCAGTGCATCCAAAACATAAAATACGAAGGGTACATTTAAATGATATATTTTTGTAAGACGTGAAAACTGAAAGCTACAGTGCAGAAGACAGCAATATTGATTATGCCCAAAGCAGGCAATAAGCAGTGCTGGCTGTAAAGAGTTAACTCCTCAATTGGCTTGTTTTGAGAAGCAAGTCTGGTGGAAGCCTATGTGCCAAATTCCATTCTCACAGCTCAAATCCACTTAACTAGAAAGAAAATGTTCTAATTACAACCATATATTTTGTCTATTCTGTTCCTCATTTTGTCTTTTTCTTTTACAAGCCTTGCCTGCATTCGTTTCCATAGAAACTGCACGTTCACCTACGTAGTGAACTTCACTCCAATGGACTGACTACCAATAAAAATGACTGGCTTGCGTCGATCAGGGCCTTTCTGGGTAAGCAGCATCAGTTTTCCTGGTTCTCCAGTTTTTCTGTATATTAAGTTCTGTCTTTTAGTTTTATTCTCAGCCTTGCACCACAGCACTGAGAAAGAGAGCAGAACTGACTGCAGAGCTCTCTGATACTATAACACACTGCAAAGAAGACCTAAATGAATGTTTAAAAAAAAAAAAAGCTACTTTCTGATTTGGACATTCAATGTTGTTAAGTCAGTCTCTCCAAACTGGTCCACCGAAGTGCTCTCCAATGAAATTGCTGCAGTTAGAGGGATATGTCAGCTTTGCAATACAGAGCCTCTTAACCATATGAAGCTTCTCACTTGAAATATGGCGTCATGGAAGAACTAATCATTAAATTGCCTTTCATATTAATTGATTCATATTTTAATAGCTACAGGTGGATAGGAAGCTAGCATATTGGATAGTGCTGGTTGTAAATTTAATATAATTCCAAACAATCCATTCAGATTTTTGTAGAAACTAACAGGACAAAAATTTTTTTTAAATATACAAAATATTGGGCCGGAGCATTAGCTCAGTGGTTCTAGCGCCTGCCTCGCAGGCGCAGGGTCCTGAGTTCGATCCCCGGTGACCACATGCAATGTTGGGCGTGGAGACTCACGCCCACCAACAATCGATACCACATGCCACAGTGCTGGGCATGGTGGCTCACGCCTGTAATCCCAGCACTCGGGAGGCAGAGGCAGGAGGATTGCTGAGTTCGAGGCTTGCCTGGGCTACATAGTGAGCTCAGAGCCAGCCTGAACTACAAAGCGAAACCCTGTCTCAAAAAAAAAAAAAAATACAAAAGATCTATGACAACCTAAGCAATAATTGAAAAAAAGCCCACACATACTGTTTCAAAACCCACACATATTAATATAAAGCAACAGTAACTAAGATCTGGTATTAGCCTAAGGATAGTCATACCAACCAATAAAACAGAATTCTGAATTCAGAATTATAGATTTAATTAAAATAAATATTAAATATATTTATATATACCTTAACTAGATGGATAATTGCCTTGAGAAAAGATAACCATGCAATTTAATGGAGAAAGGAAAATGTATTTAAAACAAATGGTAAAGCAACCATTACCTCTCCATGTGGAAAACAATGAACTCTGACTCTTTGCACCAAATTTTTAAAAATCACGGGCCTAAATTTAAAGCCAAACTTACAAAACTCCAAGATCAAAGTGTAAGGGAAAAGTCCTTACAAAATGGGGTTAGGCAAAGATTTCCTCAGATAAAAGAATGAACTATGTAACAAAAATGTATAAACTGGGCAACAAAATTGAAATTTTTTCTTCAAAAGATATGGCTAATGAATCTGGGCAGGTAAACTGTGGGCTAAGAGGAAAAACTATCAATATATGATAAAGATATGCATCAGAATACATTTTTGAAACTTTTTTTTTTTTTTGAGACAGGGTCTCACTTTGTAGTTCAGGCTGGCCCTGAGCTCACTATGTAGCCCAGGGAAGCCTCGAACTCAGCAATCCTCTGCCTCTGCCTCCCAAGTGCTGGCTGGGATCACAGGCGTGAGACCCCACACCTGGCTCAAACTTTTAAAAGTACTAAAAGAGCAACTTCATTTGAGAGCCTGGGTTAGATCTGCAGAACCTCCAAAGAAATGAATAAGCAAAAAATTTGAATAAACACTTTGCAAAAGAAAATATATGGATGGCTTTATATAATTACCCAATAATTCCCTTCTTAATTACCACAATCAAACATACCAACATAGAAAATGTTTACATTAATATTTACGGCAGTTTTATTTGTAATAACTCAACACTAGAAATAACCTAAAAATCCATCAACGGTTAAATGGAATGACAAAATGTGGCATATTTACACAATGAAATATGAGTCACTGGTTTAAAAGAGCTCACTCTTGACACATGCAATGGTATAAATGAACCTCAAAAATATTATACTGAGCAAAAGGAGGCAGATACAGGGTATTTATGTATGACTCCATTTCTATGAAACTTCATAAGATACAAATCTAATTTACAGTGACAGAAAACAGCTCAGTGTTTTCCTAGACACGAACGAGAGGTACAAAGGTAAAGAGAGATAGAAGTAATATAAGGGAAACTTTGTGAGTGATAGAAACTCTTTTAACTAGTTCAGGCTAGTTAACTTGTAACTAGTTAATACTGCCATTTCTCTCTTATTAAACACCACCCCTTATATCCAAAGCAAATCCAAGCTGCTTTGGCCACCTGTCCTCCCAAAACAGGAAATGCTGGAGCAACATAAGTTTCTATTAAGTTAGTTGACACTGGGACCTAATTAATAGGGAGCTATTGGCACCATTATCAGAAACTTTGACTTTTAAAACTGAAACACACATCACATAGGTGTATGATTTTGGAGGGGTGGGCTCTGGCTTTGCACATCACAATGGCTGATATAGGCGATGACCTGTTAACATGAAAGAGCTTTGGTCAAGAAATAGTGCTGGCAGCCCTAGTAAATGACAAGACACAAGTTTATACCAAAGGGTACTATGGCTGAATGAGACTGAAGCTTAGTCGGTATTCATTTTCTAAAACAGCCACAATTACTGGTGCTTTTAAAAAGTCTTTATAACAAAAATTCCTGATGGAAAAATAACTTGACAGCTATGAGATCCAGGAGTTACTAACTCACCTTTTAACCAGGAGTACTTTTTTTGTAACACTCTCACCTAGCTTATTAAGCATCAGCCACTCTTCTAAGTACTTTGAAGACTTCAATGCGTTTAACATCATAATGATCTTATAAGAATGGTATTATGATCCCTACTGTATTAATAAGGAACCTACGGCACAGAAAGGTTAAGAAATTTGTTCATGATAACACATTCAAAATGTACAGAGCTAAGATTTGGTAAGGCCAAATCTTACACTCTGGTAGCCTGACTCCAGAATGAGTGCTATGAACAACTTCAGCTGTATTGTTTTGAAATGTGATGTTTACATTTTATGGTTTCATTAATGGAAATTCATATTAAGGCACAATTTCCTTGGACTGTTTCCCTATTACCTTAGCAGAACGGCATGTATTCCTATCAAGCGTACTGCCTGCTTCCTCCTCTCACTCATCTGCCAGCTCTTTCCATTCTGCCATCTGGGACCATCCTCACTGTCACCTACTTGCTCCCAACTCCTCCGTGCTCTGGTCTAAATAATATTTTTCACCTAGTGGTCTTCCATCTAAACTGATTCTCTCCTTCACACCCCTTATGTGTAGACTGTACTCTCTCAAGGTCCATGAAGTCGGGCTTAGAGAAACAGACCAGAGGTTTAAACATTTCCTTATTCCTCAGTGCTTTTCCAAACTAAAATCTTCTACCAGCACCTAAAAACCCTGCTTTGGAGCCAAACATCTTCCGTCACAGAGCGCTCTCTTGCCACTCATTGCTCTTGTCCATCCAATGCCACCATGGACACATGGACACCTGCTGACCGTCTTAGCACCCTGGCACTCCTTACCGCTTGGTCCCACCAGTACCCGGGTGGGCAGCGCCAGTGCACAGGAGGCTGCTGCACACAGTCCTCTGCCCGTGTCGGCCCCGAGCCCTCCCATGGTTCCCGCCTACACATGCTCAGGCAGTTTCCTCTTATGATCACATCCTGCATATTCATCATTTGGACTCGTCAGTTCTGGCAGTAAATCATAAACTCTCCTACTCTACCATCCAAACACACGTTCCAATTCTCCAATTCCTTTGTTCTCTATGTAAATATAATAGTATTCCTCGGTGTCATCTAGAACTCCATTCCTAAAACATCTCACTTTCCTAAAACTTTTAAATTCTTTTGGCTTTGTCCCTTCCTCACAGTCTACCTTTCCAACTATTTTGCCAATGTCCTGAAATGTGTTGCCTGCTTTGCTCTGCACCCAAACAAGAGTGTAAATTCCTGTTTCAAAAGCAGTTCAAAGCCTCTCCCCCACCCCATACACGTGCTGAATATTTTAGAGTCCAACAGTTCTAACACGAGTGCAAGTGCACTGTGGCCAGTAGTCCTTCCGCTGTGCCCTGTTTCCTTCCATCTCTCTGTCTGTCTCCGTCTGTCTCTCCCTCCTCCCCCCTTCCCCTCCCCCCTCCCTTACCTTCTGGCTGTCATGAGAAGGAGGGAAAGGAGAGAGAAAGGAAGAAAAAAGGAAAGGAAAGGGTCCTGAAAGTCAGCCAGACAAAGTTAAGAAACTAGAGATGTCAAAAATAATTTTTCTTTTTTCAAATTGTCATATTGTGCTCGCTTCGGCAGCACATATACTAAAATTCAAATTGTCATATTTCACTCATACTGCCCACAAATTAACTATGTAGCTCTAGTTGAGTTATATATTCTTGGGTTGGCTTGTATAATATTTTTATACTGTGTTAATGGAAACGTTAGAAATTCACAGTTATATCAGAATTCAAGTGCACAGGGAACTAGTGACTATATTTCAAATTTGAATCTTGAAATAACAAAAACATGGAACATAATTATTCTATAATACTATAGTCAATTTACATACTTTGAAGCATGAAGTAACATATCCATATATTATATAAAGAAAACTCTTGAGAAAATAAACATTCATAGTACCAATTTCCAATTAAATTCATGGGAAGAGGGAATATTTGTATTGCCTTCCACTCTTTCCATTTTCCCCAAAGATAGTATTTCTACTTAAATCTTTTTAATTGACTTTATTGGTACATTTTATACATGCATTATGATCACATTCAACATTGAGAATTTGAATCTGTACATGATTCATCTTCTCTTTTTTTCCCCTTTCCCCTGCTCTCCCTACAGCCCCTACCCCATATATACAGAAGCTTTGTTTCCTTTTTTTTTAACTATCAAATTTTTTTCTTTCCCTTCCTTACTTTGCCTTACCGGCCCTTAAACTTCCATATTCACACTCTACAAAGGGCAGCTCCGGAAAGGTTTAAACTTACTCAAGTAATGTCGTTACAGTGACACCCAGTGGCAAAAGGAGTGAATATGTCAGTTTTAGTAACAGTCACCGCAGCTCCACCTCCGCCCAGCACAAGCTCCATTTATCAGCACATTGACTTTGTCTAAGTGTCTGTGCTATGTGCTCTTCCCTTTCTCTTTAGAAGATAATCCAAATATTTTCCTGTGTGATCTCTCCCTCTCTTGCACACACACACACACACACACACACACCACACACACACACAGCTATACATATTCTTTCTCCTCTTTCACATAAATTTCAAAATCAAGCCCTCTTCATTGTCCTAATTACACAGCATAGTAAGAGTATGTACCTTAGTAAGAGCTTTTAAGATGAATTCTTTCATGTAACATCTTCAGTTCTAAATGAGACTCAAACTTACTCTTTTAAATTTTGCAGTGGAAGCTCTTCTCTACTCTTGACCAAGGCCATTTCTCCATATACAGGCATGTTTTTGAAAGTGGGCCAATTTATAATGTAATATTTCATTAAGTTACTTGAGTTGTACATGCATGTAACTCTGATCTGGGGATGGGAGGGTGGAAGGGGCACAGGGAAGTAAAGATGATTGAGATGCTGTTACGGCTTAAGCCTAGATGTCTCTCCAAAGCCTCATGGGGTCGGAAGTGGGGCTTTTCAGAGGTGCCTGGATCTAGGGTGTGTGGTGCTGAGATCAGACTCTACAAACTGTGAGCTAAATAAACCTTTCTTCCTTTAATTTTTAGTGTCAGGTATTTTGTCTCAGCAATGAAAAAAATAACAAAAACAGATGCAAGTATGTATATATACCAATTTTCCAAGATGAATGTAATTATTTATTATAAACATTTACTGATAAAGCACAATAAAAATGCAAGAGTATACAGCAAAAATAGCAATAGGCATTTGAAGTATTCATGATTCTCAGACTTTTGCAATACAATATTAAGATGATCTAGCTTTCTCCTTGTTTCAGCTTAGGACATAGCAAATGTCCAGTTTAAAAGAATGATGTATTTAAAACAGCAAAGTAAAAGACAGACAAGAAGAAATACAGTGCCAGACCTTTCACAATGGTAAGGGGATCTAGAGATGGAAGAAGGGGAGAGAGTGGGGACAGGGAAAAGAGGAAGTAAAAAAGGATGAAGTCACAGTATACAAATGTACCAACTCCCTCAGACAAGTAGCAAACGTGCGAGTAAAAAACTTACAAAGGAAAAACAATGATGAATGGAACCAACCCAATCGGAAAAATTTTTTCCTAAGACCACAAATACATTGGTCTTACCCCTTGTTCTCAGAACTTTCATACCTGAGATTTTTAAAAAATGTATACATCTCATTCATGTATTTTTTTTTAAAAAGCTCAAAAACACGACACCTAAGAAGTAAAGCTAGGCATGGGGGTCCATGCCTATAATTCTAGCGTTCTGAGAAGCTACAACAGGATAATTCCAAGTGCCAGCCCAGCCTGGGAAATCTAAAGATGCAGTGAGATTCCACCTCACAGTAAAAAAAAAAATGAACTTTTAAAAGGCTGGGGTTATAGTTCAGGTTTGAAAACCCTGAATTCTATCATCCACACAATGATCAAAAAAAATAAGAAGTCAAAACATGGCTTTTATGAAATACACATTATTTCCCCTAAAGAATAAGACATCTTTATACATAATTAAGTGGTTCAATGAATATTAATTGATAGTCTATCAATTTTCTCAACTTGGTCAAATACTTATGCTAAAAATTTCAAAAACTGGCAGCCAAATTAGGGGCAAAGAATAGGTTGCAGAAGCTAAAATATAAGTGCTCTTTATCGATTACCCCTTTTACTCGCAGTTTATATAAACATTCGTCCTATTCTGAGTGTTGACTAAATATGTTGTTAAGTTTCTGTTCGACCTAGCAGCACCTTCAGCCTCTCCTGGCAAGACGGAACAGTGGATGTCCACTGGACATGGCCAAAGGTCAATGACTATCAGTTTACATCATCCACAGACTTTACCTTTATTCAGATTAAAGAGGAAGACATTAAAAAGCAAAAGCTTGAGAAAATAGGTAGGGGCACATCTGCACAAAACAACTGAAGTTTCCACTCCAGCTGGTCAATTCTGGACCCATTCACAAATTTCACCTCAAGAGAAAATGGTTCCCTCTTTCCAGCAAGAAGAGGTCTAACATTCCTTTTGGGGCGATTTCGTACTCCAGGAAGGCCACAAGTCATGTTAGATTTTAAAATGAAATTCATTTGCTGTGAGATAAATCACCATGAAAGGTATTTCCAGACAGACTTGCCTCCCTAGTGAGGCCTTTGAACAGTCTTCTATCACAGATGACAAGTCTGAAGGGTAACGCTACAACACTGCTGTGACCCAAAGATAAAAGGCAGTGACAGTCTTCACAGGTAATGAACTCGTTGCTCAAGTAATAAATCAGGACCACCACGGACTCCCCTTCTTTCTGCACAGAAACTGTGCTTCCTTGTGATGGATTCGGCTGAGGTACAGCCTCGGGAAAACATGAGGATGTCAGCGACACCGCTAGCCATCTTGAGCAGAAGGGAAAAAAGTGTCTTTATTATACGACCATTAAAACCTGTCAGGAGAGATGGATATTAAGCTATCAAAAGTAAACTCATGATGATGAAAAGCTGTCTTCCCACTCAGGGGTCTGTCGACTGACCTCATCCGTGTCCAAATGAAATAGTGAGGGCAGCCTGGCTGTGGCCTCAGCTGCCCAATTGTTCTTCAGGACTGATCTGGCTGGCTGGGAAAGTGGGCTGTTCTCCCCAAGCCAGGTATATTTTCCCTGACATGTTGCCCTTGAATAAAGACGATGCCTGATCTAAATCCCAGAGGATCATTCTTTATTCAAGTGTATCTGAATTAGACTCTTACCTACCAATGTATATACTGATGTAGGTTTCTTTCTTATTTTTTGCATTTTTAATTGATTT
Organism: Thryonomys swinderianus; assembly: GCA_004025085.1. Lineage (NCBI taxonomy): Eukaryota > Metazoa > Chordata > Mammalia > Rodentia > Thryonomyidae > Thryonomys > Thryonomys swinderianus. The sequence continues at coordinate 38,387 of PVIC010007705.1, read as the reverse complement.
CATTGGTACATTCTCCATTCGTACATTATGATCGCATTCAACACTGAGAATTTGTACATGACACATCTTGCCATTCTTTTCCCGTTCCCTTTCCCTCCCTACAACCCTCATCCCCTATATATATAAGCTTTGCTTCCTTTTTTGGTTTCTGAGAGGTAATGCATTTTAGATAGGCATTGTTTTGTACTAAGTTAAGTCTATTTGACATAGGCAGGTCAGTTTTACCTAAGCAGGATTTAAGTATATTTGAATATATAAGTGCTGATTTTAAAAAATATTTTTAAAAAATACATTACAGTAAAGGACAGATTGCCATCAATTCCCCCTCAAAACATGCCCCTTCCCCTGATCATATTTGTCCCAGAATTTGTCCTTCATAATGATCTTCACAAGGTGAGGCCAGAAATATGCAACTGCTGCTGCAGAGCACCATCCAATGGAAAAGCAGACTCGTAAAAACATGACACTGTGCCCTCCTCCAGTTCATTCCATAGGCCTGGCACCAGGAAACCTGTGGGTCTGCCCTGAGGTCAAAATCACAACCAAGCCGGGCATGGTGGCTCATGCCTATAATCTCAGACTCGGGAGGCAGAGACAGGAGGATTGCTGAGTTCGAGGCTTGCCTGGGCTACATAGTGAACTCAGGGCCATGCTGAACTACAAAGCGAGACTCTTTCTCAAAAAAAAAATCATAACCAAATAACTGTTTCAACATTGCCCTGACAGTGCAAGTAGACACTCATGAAAGAGAACTAGAGAATGCTTCCGAAAGTGGCAAGAATAATGGGAAAAGTATGTTCAACAGAGGTGTATTTTGAGGGGATTAATGAGGATGCTCCTTTTACTGTGATACTTTTTTAATTTAAATATTCACTGTACATCTATCTCACTTCATATTCTTGGGAGAAATTTACTTTTTAAGCAAATTACAAATCTTGCATGTAATTATATTCAAAATAAAAGCCTGTGTAAAACAGCTAATGTGATAATACTGGGTTGTACTAATACAGTGTATTAAATAAGTTTCATGATGAAATCATTCTCTTAGTGTAGGCTGAGTGTTACAGGCTTGCAGCTAGACAAAGTTCGAGCTTTTTGCACCATTTGTGAAAGCTATGTTTACTGAGTACATGAGGATGGGAAGAAAAGCTTTCAGGGGAATGACTACATTATTTGAAAGTCAAATTCGACACCAATGCAACATTTTACTTTCTTTTCTGTAGGGCGGTCTTTCTAAAGTGCTCTTACATATGTTGCTTTGAGTCTCACCATAATACTGGAGGTTAGTTGGGACAAGGAAATTTTTCCAGGTGATGTACACAACGGTCAGGTAACACTCCCACAACCACACAGTGTTTGTGAACTCATCAGCACCTACTGCTCTTTCTACTTTATCCACCACCCTTTAGTAATAACCCAATTAAATGACTTAGAAAAAAAGAACACAGGATTGGGAAATAGATCTTTGATATCCTTGTTGTGTGTCAACTTCTTAAATACTTACTATCTCTTCTTTAAAAGTAAGTAAAATTACAATAAACTTAATCTCAAAAGTTACTATGATAAATAAGATCAATTATAATAAAAGTAATAATCAGCTGGGGACTTAGCTCAGTGGTTCTGGCATCTGCCTTGCAAATGCAAGGCCCTGAGTTAGATGCCTAGTACCACATATCACAATGCTGGGATCAGTAGAATTGTATAATACAAACTTCTGCCCATACCAATATGGACGGTGCTTTTTGTTAGGTTGACTGGTTGATGGGCTGGTTTGGTTTAGTCTAGTTTGGTTTGCTTTTTGAGACAAGGCCTCACTAACTAGCTCAGGATAGTCTTAAGCTCACTATGTTGTCCAGGCTGGTCTCAAACTCATGGCAATCCTCTTGCCTCAGCCGCACATGCGCTGGGATTACAGGCATGAGCCACTACCCCTGGCCCAAGTCCTGATAATGCCCAAAAGCTAAACTTGCAATAGATTTATTTTGACTATTTGAATAATGTGTAAATTGCCAGATTAACTGTAAGTGAAAAGGCCTCAAGTGGGCAGAGGCCGGGAAAGGCTGAAAGATTTTCCTTGGCTTGGTTTGACGTGTTTCGGGCCTTGGGGCAGGCGCTGGTGTGAGATTCAGTACAGGAGCAGACGACGATGGCGCAGCACAACCGCAGCCCGGGGACGACGCCGCGGGCTTCCTCAAAGGGGCGGCGCCTCCGTCTTAGCCCACGTGCACTAACAGAGACTCCTACCACAAGGAAGCAAGCCGACCTCATCAAGTCTCTTCTCTGAAAGTATTTTCAGGTAACACATAACTAACTAACTAGATTAACTCAGCTAAATCCTCCTGGACTAGAACTTATTGTATTGTTGTTGCAAAATAAGTAGTCCATGAGGCTGAGAAATGTCTATTTTCTTAGGTCTCTTGTATTCCTTAATCTTACATTTATTTACAGAGTTGTTTTTTTTTTTTTCGAGACAGGGTCTCGCTTTGTAGTTCAGGCTGGCCCTGAGCTCACCATGGAGCCCAGGCAAGCCTCGAACTCAGCAATCCTCCTGTCTCTGCCTCCCGAGTGCTGGGATGACAGGCGTGAGCCACCACGCCCGGCACTATTTACAGAGATTTTTAACTATATTCCCTAATTATTTTTCTTTCAGTGTCCTTAATACAGCATGTTAACCAGCAACAGTCGTGCTGATTTTAATGATGAAATTGAGATGTGACTGTGTTACTTGTACAGATACCGAAACCTTCAGCGCTTTACAGTAACCCTGTGTCATCTCAAAGGCCACACAGCCACACACTCACCTTGAGGATCAACTTCTTTAGCGAGCTTCAGCGCATCCGAGTTTGCAAGATCGGTGTTGGCTGGGGTAACGGCCAACACCAGACAGTTCTCCCTCGTGATGAACTGCATAATCATCTCTCTGATCTGATACTCGATATCTGGCGGCTGGTCCCCCACGGGCACTTTAGTTATTCCAGGCAGGTCAATAAGGGTTAGATTCAGCACTGTGTGGAAAGGAGTGAAACAGGCTTACGAACAGCTTCTATGCTAAATGACATGCATTTTGCGGGGACACCTGTCACCCAGCTCAGCTCTCCGCACTGTGCACCTGGATGACTCCGACCCACTGTGTGGAGAATAACAAAGGCAGGACGCGAAATGGCTTTGCTGGCTTTCTCGGTTTTACGTGACCGTGCCGTGCCGGGAGATCATTTTAACATAATCTGAGAGGCACTGATTTGCACGCCTCACGTTGGTCTCCTCAGAGAGCGCTCACATCCCAGCTGTCCAAACAAGAGGGTCGTAATTAAAACACCCAGCAACAGGCGCCTGTGCTGTCTGCCAGTCTCGTGCATTACCTTCAAATGGCGTTAAAATTCTCAGGAAAAGACTTGGCCTTGCTTTGAAAACGCCACGTTCTTTCTAGCAGGTTGGCCAGTTGGCCTGCAGAAGAGCTGTTAGCCGCCCCCCCCCGCCCCGGGTGGCCGTGAGAATGGTGAGTGAGCCGCACAGGCAAAGGGGGTGACAGCCTGACCGTCCTCTTGTTGGTGTTTGGCCGCCTCGCAGAGCTTACCTCACTCTTGCTCTCTTCTAAGAGCAAAGAGCTGGGCCGAGAACTACAAACAAAGATCGGACCCACCGACAGTTCAGTGAGAATAAGTTATTTCCTATCACATATCATGAACTGGTGACCTAATTTATGAGTATCTGCATAGTGTAGAGATAAAAGACACAATTGTGCCAGGCAGGACGGCACATGCTTGTGATCCCAGCACTGGGAAGGCTGAGGTAGGATTGCCGCATGTTCAAGCCCACCCAGGCTACATGAGTTCGAGGTCAGCCTGAATTAATATTTTTAAGACCCTGTATCAAAAAAAAAATCACAGTTGATTCCTTAGAAAGAAACTAAAGAGAAAGAGATAGGGCTATCAGAAAATCAACAAGATTCACCCGAAGTACCTCTAAGATTTTTTAAATGGCTAACTGGATTCTGATTTTTGAAAAAAATCTCCTTCTGTGTCTCCATAAATATTCTAAGGCCTCTCAAAAGAATCACTTGTGACAGGACAGAAACATTCTATTGGAAAGTCAGCACTATTTGTAACTGCCATGCAAATGATGTATGCTAACTGACCTAGTGAAAACGTTTGGAGGGCCGGAGGGTTAGCTCAGTGGTTCCGGCGCCTGCCTCGCAAGCGCAAGGTCCTGAGTTCGATCCCCGGTAACCACATATAATGCTGGGCGTGGAGACTCACGCCCACCAACAATCAACACCGCATACCACAATGCCGGGCGTGGTGGCTCATGCCTGTCATCCCAGCACTCAGGAGGCAGAGACAAGAGGATTGCTGAGTTCACGGCGGCTTGCCTGGGCTCCATAGTGAGCTGAGGGCCAGCCTGAACTACAAAGCGAGACCCTGTCTCAAAAAAAAAAAACGTTTGGAGCTTTACTATTTTACTTACCATGGGGAGAATACACTCGTAAATTAATGGGTATAGAAGAAATGCCTTTGTTCATTCCAGTCACTCGATCTGTTTCTGCTTCAATCTCATGGCGAACTTCATCAAAATCTGTGAATTTTTTCCCTTTGCAATGTAGAAATTCTGCATACTCTGAAAAAAACACAAATTAACACAATCTAAACATGTACGTTTGTCCCATAATTATAGAGACATCTTTCTTTAAGCATGAGTCAAAATATTCAGCAGTGTCCCTCAACCATCACGTATCTCCAAAGATAGTGGGTGAATGAAAAAATGACACAATTCAAAAGAAAAAATAGGATAGTTAGATGGAAATGTTGATTACAGTTCTAACAAGAGAACAAATATAAACGAACAGTTCCGTTTCTCTACTACGTAGCTGAAGAACAGCTCTGCCAAACTTAGACCACAGCTGAGCACTTCCGGCCAGAATCCCAGGAGAGGCCACAGCCATTAGCCCCAACATAAACTTCAGTCTTCACCCTTGAAGGCGACACTCAAGGCCAGGGGGGCGGCAGATACGGTTTCCTGTCTTCAGGTTGCTGAGCACCAGCTCAGATCACATGGGGGGAAGAAAAACACAGACAGTATGAAGTAAGTGCTCGTCTGCGCTTCAAATGATAGGAAAGGGAGAGCTAGGAGAGGCGGCTTCAAACTGCCCCAAACAGGAAACGGGGCGTGAACAGAATACTGAAGTGTGGGAGGATTTGAACCTATACAGGGGGATCAGAACCTTTCAAAAAAAACAGAGAATCTTAATAATTTCAACAGATCCCTGTCAGGCTATCACCCAGCACCTACTTGACCGTCCACTGATGGAGAATTGAGGCTCTAATTTCCTCTTTGAAGAAAAAAAGGCTTCCTGGAAAATGTTTCTTTATCCTGGTATGCAATCTGTTTTGTCTATTTGACTGGTCCACTTGTTATCCCTGGTGCTGCTTAGACATCCTTCTTCTCTGCCAAAAGGCACAAACTGGACTGTCAACGACCAGCCATCTCCTCCCTGGGACCCTTACCACTTCCCCTCACTTGTGGCATCAAAGTTCAGGCCTCTCGGGAGGCAGAGACTTTCTAGCTTCACCCCAGCTACCAGGAACAGGAAGGGTCAAAGACCCCGGAAGCGAATGATGGAGTTCCTACTTTAACTTACCAAAGTACTAAACAACCCAGCTTCTCAAATGAGAAAAACTTCTGACTTTCCTGTCAATGCATCTCTCTCTGCCTCACCATATAATGATTCATGCCACTTTCTGAAAAATAGCAGGCTAAGTCCCTTCCAAGTTCATTCTTCTAATGGAGATATAGAACAATAAAAATTCAACAGGATTCAGAAGTGTGGCCAGAAGAGATCACTATATTATTCGGCAGGATTTTTTCACACATTGACCCTCCCAGGTGTCATGTTCATTACAGTATAAACCCCCAGAAGTTAAACCCTTCATTTCATTTCCCATGAAAGAGTTTGAAGGAAGGTAGACTGCAAAACAGTAAGAGAAGTAAAAGGGCAGAAAAAAAAATCAGATTCCAAGTTCTAAGTGAAAATAAGAAATAATTTAGAAAACAAATGAACGTACATTGTCCAATTCAGCATATTTTATGGAAAACACATATTTGAAAATTTATAGAATATCATTATTATTACTATTAAAAGCTTTGCGATGGGGAACGAATTTTAACACTCAAGCAACACAAATGTGGGTTTCTTTTGTTACCGCTAGATGGCGCCTGTCTACTTTCCCTGTAGGAAAATAACGCCCTTTCTGGAAGGTTGTAAAATCGATACAATTTTCAAATTAGATTTATGTTAGTCCCTAGGCTCCTAAAAATTGCTTTATCTTGGAATTAAAAGATTTTTACTGTCCAGCACCTTCGGAGACCTTTGTGTCTTTTTAAGGATAGGGTCCACAGATACATTGAGGGATGCTTGTATTCATGCATTTGACTAATATTTATTAAGAGCTTTCTACTTGTCCAGCATTGTTTTAGAAATGGTACAAGAGGGGAGAGAGGGGGAAAAAATCTTTACTAGCTGTTTGTCAGACAAAGGGCTATTATCTACAATATATAAAGAACTCAAACAGATCAGCTTCCCCAAGTTTAAAGACCCAATTCAAAAATGGGCATCTGAAATGAACAGACACTTCTCAGAGGCAGAAGTCAAAGCAGCTAAGAAGCATATGAAGAAATGTTCAACATCACTGGTCATTCGAGAGATGCAAATGAAAACAACACTGAGATTTCATCTCACTCCACAAAGAATGGCGGCGATTACAAAATCAACCAACAATAAATGCTAGCGTGGCTGTGGGGAGAAAGGAACCCTTCTCCACTGTTGGTGGGATTGCAGACTTGTGAAACCATTGTGGAGATTTCTCAGAAAACTAGGACTAGGGGGTCCCATTTGACCCTGCCATCCCCCCACTAGGAATATACCAAAAAGAATTTTAAAAATCACATTGGAAAGACAGATGTACAGCCTTATTCATAGCAGCTCAGTTCGTGATAGCTCGGTCTTGGAAACAACCCAAATGCCCATCAACTGGAGACTGGATAAAGAAGATGTGTTTTTTTTTTAAATGGAGTATTATTCTGCCATAAAGAATGACAAGATCGATTCATTTATGTGCAAATGGAGACACCTGGAGGATACACTAATAAGTGAAATAAATAGATCACAGATAGGCAAATACCGGATCTTCTCTTTGATATGAGCACCTGTCAATGCAAATGAGCTCTAGAAAGTATAACAGTTTTTGTAGAATAGGAAATTTCCATAGGAAATGTAGTGTGGGAATGTAATGAGGGGAAGGAATAAATATGATTCAGAAAGAAAATAAAAGAGTATGTATATAGGGGGTGGGGATATGGGTAAAAACGAGAATTAACTTGTGTCATATACTGGTACAGATTCCCCAATGTTATATGTGATTGTGAGATGTATATAAATTGTACCAATAAAGAATTCAATTTAAAAAAAAGAGGGAGGAGAGGGAGGGAAAAAGGGCAAGAAAGAGAGAGACAGAGAGAGAGTAACAGAAAGAGAGACAGAAAGAGA